>JAQQSW010020618.1:0-10817 GCA_028646575.1 Pseudocheirus occidentalis | reverse complement strand
TACACAGGTACAGCCTGTATTGAATTGCTGCTCCTCCCAGTGGGAGTGGGTGACAAGGGAGAAATTGTAAGAATCTAGTATTTAAAGCTAGACAATTAAATGCAACTGGGAAAAAATACATACAGGGATGGGGGCAGGGAGGAGCTCCCTGCCCTGCTAGAAAGCTAGAGAGGTGTTGGAGGAGGGCATAAAAGGGAACAGATTGTAGGAGGGGTCTTACAGTGGGATCAATGTTCTAGGCTGGGGGGTAGGGACAAAAAGGGGAGAAAATTTGTTAACTCAAAACCTTGTGGAAATGAATGATGTAACCAAGAAAATAAATTAAAATTAAAAAAAAAACTATAGTACAGTGGTTCTCAACCTTCCTAATGCCACGACCCTTTAATATTCACATGTGGGTATATCTGCATGTGGCCAGACCTTCCTGGAGATGGATAGAGGAACCGTGTCTTGGTTGCTGAGACCATCTGAAACATGTGTTTTCCAACTGTCTTAGGCAACCCCTGTGACCCCTGTGAAAGGGTCATTAAACCCCCAAAGATCAACCCACAGGTTGAAAACCGCTGATATAGTAGCTAGAGAGTATGTTTCAAGATTTTTTTGTTTACTAATAAAATAATCTACCTGCAAAAGAGATTGCCTGCCCCACCCTTGAAAAAAATTTGGCCTGCACAACATACAGCCCACAGTCACTTGAGGCCTGCCAAAGGATTTTTGGGCAGCCTGCAAAAAATATAGGGTTGCCACTGCACACCCTCTTGTTTGTCATGTGACCCGCAGTAACCAGCAATCATCAGTCTGTCTCTAGTCTAACCAATCTGCAGCCAGAAGAAGTTTAGCCTATTTAAATTTTGGCCCCTCCTTACTGCCAAGTTATGCAGGTCTAAAATAAGTTTGAAAAAAATTCAGAGGGATGCAAAACCTCAAGGATTTTATATGGTAATTTTGTTCATAAAAAGGATAATTATAAAGTTATTCATCTTATTATTCTTTTAATTTTTACACTTTCTTTTATTTCAAAATGACTTTGTGACTTGTGCTGAGTTAAGATAAACCTGAAAATGAAAGGAGCCATTTCAATCATAAGAAATTAACTAACTTACACATAAATATGCAACAAATCTAATTCCTGATATCATACACAAAGAGAAGCAGTGATGTGTCATATCTGCTTAATGGAATTCAAAAGTTATTCACCCAATTACAGATCTGAAAGTGACACAAAGTCATCGTGGTCCAATTATACCTTTAAAATTTCAAGTAACACAAATTGAATAGCTCAAAGAAATCTCAAGATTAACTGGCCTCACCAGGAAATTGTTAATAAGAATCAATACTGAATGTCCAGATATGTTTTTATATCAAAACATGCTGATAGCTGTATATTTTTTTCAGTCATTTCATGCAAGTTCTTATTTTTATGGAGTTTGGATATTAAACAGAAAAAAATTATTATATTGCTTAGTTAAAATTTTGTCAATGTTTTAACTGGTCATTCTTCTAAATAATGAAACTTAACCTAAAAAAAGAAGAAAAAGTCTATGACTGGCTGCTAGTTTGTTTTCCATAAACTAAATTTTTTGTAAGATTATTTATTTTCCTGTTAATGCAATAATTACAGCTTGTTGTAACACACTCAGACATTGACTCCTAAGAGTCTATTATGTTAGAGTTATTTCTATTTAAATGTTAGGCTACCTCTACTACAGGGCACTGCCTAGAAATAAGTTACTAAAGGTAGGGTAGTATAATCAGAGAGAATATACATCCTGTCATTTCTAGAAAAGTCTCTGTTTCAAGAAAAGGGTGCTTTTCATTAAGCTTTGTATAAAGGAATATTCATAGATGGATCATGTCTCTTGATTTGAGGCTCAGAAAATATGATCTTCATACAAATGATGGTCTATACTAACTAGCTGTTTGACTCTGGGCAGGTCATGTAACCCTGCTGGTCCTGTTTCCTCATTCTAGTGCTCTCTAAAGGTCGTTCACAGCTGTTCATGAAAAAATATTAAGCATCAACAAGTGCTAATCATCCATGTGTAAACGACCCACAAGAAAATGTTAATATCTGATTTTCCTGTGCCACCTAGCACACAAGAGGGTCAGCGTCCCTGGCAGTCAGTCAGAGTATGTACAAAATTTTCAATGTTAGAATTATGGAAAATTAAAATTTTAAAAATCTTTTACTACTAGTGCTTTCCCTTCCAAGGTTACCTTAAGTCTGTTTTTCATGTGTTTTTATATAACAATATTTGTGTTTTAAATATAACTATATATATATATGTATGTATTGTCTCTCTAGTAATTACTTAAGCCTACTGTACATTTTAGACTGGATGTCCTGAAGGCAACTCAAACTTAACATATACAAAGTATATAACGCATTATCTTCCATCCCAAACCCATCTCCCAAAATATTCTGTTAAAATCAAAGGCACACTATCCTTGTCACTCAGGTTCACAACCACACACATTATCCTTAACTTCTCTCTCTTATCCAGATTTCTCAAATATGCCTACTCCTCTCCACTCACAGAGACAACAACCTAGTTCAGGCCCTCATTACCTCTCCCCTGCACTATCTTCAGTAACCTTCTAACTGGACTCCCTGTCTCAAGTGCCTCCCACTCCGACTCATTCTCGACACAGCTCTCAAAATATTTTCCTAAACCACTGGCCATCCTCTTACTCAATAAGTTCCAGTGATTTCCCCATTACCTTTAGGATAAAATATAAAGCCTTCTACTTGGTATTTAAAGTTCTTCCAAGCTGGTCCCTTTCATATCTTTCCATATTATAATTACCCTCCCACCAGCCATACTGACCTAATTACCATTTCTCATATACAACGACCATTTCCTTTCTCCTCAGTACCTTTGTAGGGGTTGTCCCCCATGCTTAGAAGGTTCTCCATTCTAACCTTGGAGAATCATTGGTTTTCTTTAAGAATCAGCCTAAACCATCACCTTCTATAGAAGGCTTTTCCCAGGCTCTCCAGTCACTGACACCTTTTTCTTTAAGGCACCTTCCAATCATTATTTTTTTGTATGTCATCTATGTACAAGTTGTCCTTCCACTAGAATGTAAAGTCCTTGAGAACATGGACTATTTTTTCTTTTTATTTTAATTACTAGCACTTAGCACAGTTACTACCGAGTAGCAAAAGATTAATAAAGGCTTGTTGATTGAGGACAGAGACTGTTTTCACCTTTGTCTTTGTATGCATATGCCTACTACAGTGACTGGAACATCTGTTTAGCTGTTTTTCGGGCATTTCTGACTCTCTGTGACTCCTTTTGGAGTTTTCTTGGCAAAGATAATGAAGTAGTTTGTCATTTCCTTTTCCAGTTCATTTTACAGATGAAAAAACTGAGGCAAAGAAGATTGGATGACTTGCCCAGGGTCACACAGACACTAGTGTCTAAGGTTAAATTTGAACTCAGGAATATGAGTCTTCCTGACTCCAGGTCTGGCACTCCATCCACTGTGCCACCTATCTGCCCCAACTGACACACAGTAGCTTAATAACTTCTTAATTAATTAAAAAAATAAGGTCCAGAAAAACCTAAGTGACTTGCTCAAAGTTGGACAGCTAGATTGTGACAGCCTAAGACCTAGACCTTCAATATTTTTGCACTATACCACACTGCCTCCAGTTAAGCAAAATATAATTGTGAATATTAATCTGGTACTTCTCAGAAATATCATTTAAAATCTTCCCCAAAACCAAATAGAAACAATGTTTTATATTATTTAATGTCTAGGGATTACTTGTATTGTTTTTAATTCACTAGTATGGATCATCAAAAGTTACCTGAGTCTCTGTTCTTAAATGGCATTTGGTCCTTTAATTATTTATGCCTTCGTACTTTTTTATAAATGTGAAAATGACACAAAATTTTCAGCTACAGATGTGTGTACAGATGAATGAAACCAATGATGACTTAGAATCCCAAGCAAATCAAAAGTGCTTTAATTTCCTCTGAGTGACTTGACTAGCTCCCCAAAACCCACCCCTTAACAGGTTTCATCAAAAATCCAATAACTGCACTCTCAACTTGAAGTGAGGCCAGACCGACAAGGCAAAGACCTCTACTGCCCTCTCCTGGACAATGGCTGATGATTGTAATAAATCTACCATTACAAATTACCGTGCCACCATTCTAGAGAGCATGTGGCAATTCTTACATAATATAGACTTTAAAAAATAAATTTATCAGCTACAAGAATATAAATGCTTGTGGATGTCTTAGAACTCACAAAACTAAAACTGTTTATCTTCACTGAAATAATCCCTTCTCTTCCGAATGCTCAAGTCGCAACTAACAGAAAACACACTAAGACGATGTTGTACTGACCACCCACACAATGCCGCAGCACTTCCGTCACTGACAGCACAAAACCAAAGTACAACAATCTGTTCTTTACCAAATCAGTCTACAGAAGCAAACCGAAACTAGTCAATGCTTATCTGCTCCAAAAACTATATTACTGAAGAATCTGAAGAGTGACCAATCCCAAGTGAACATTTCATTAACTTTCCCAAGTAATTTAAGTGGTACAAAAGGGTTTATGGCAAATGTGAACTATGTTAAACTCTGGTTTTTCATGCAGCAATACTCAAACTGGAAACTCTGAGATTTAAATAACTGAAATTTTTATTCCATAGTAAGGTTTTAAATTATAACATCATTTTTTACATTTAAATTTTTGAGGCCTTGAGGAAAAATTTATTGTTTTACCAAACCAATGAATTGTTGAACATCAATGGATACTAAAAATATGTGGGGGATCATTCCACAGATTAATAACTTTAGTAGGTACAGGAATTAACTAGGACAGGGCATCTTTTCAAAGCTGTCACACAGGGAAAAAAAACTACACTTACCATCTGAGGTACTCCAAAAATAACTACATTTGTATACTGAGAAAAACTAACCTAAGAAAAAGAGAAGAAAACAGTTTTATAGATTAATCTGAGAAATTTTAAAATACTAGATAAATGTTTATAGAAACAGGAGTTAGAGCTGACACATGTATTACTCCATGGTTACAAAAAATTTTCAGATATACTATGTCATTTCATCTTCACAACAACCCTGTAAGGTAAATAGTATAAAGTAGTATTATTCATGTACAAGGAATATAAGGAAACCAAGACTCAAAGAGGGTATCAAAAGTCACAAAGCTAGAAAGAGACAGAGAACTAGACCTCCTGGTCCCTAATGCAGTGCTCTGTCCACACTGCTTAGTGGTGACATTTTTGGTAGCCAAGAGGAAAGAATGCATTTATTCCAGTTTATGAAGCCAGTTTGCTATGAAATTAAACAAGAAAAGAGAATATTATACACTCTCCTCAAGCCTCTCCAACCTTTATTCAACAGAATAAAAATGACCACTATTCTCTGGTATATTTTCCTGAAAGCATAGCCCTGTCTGAGGATGGCCTAGAGCCAGATAGGGCAACTATACACCCAACATTTTCTTTAATACATCTTAGAGTGTTCTAACATTGCCAAATAACATTGAAAAGAGCCAGAAACAGAACAAGAAGCATAGTGTAGTGGGAGAAGTCATGATTTTTAAGTCAAAAAACATGAATCCTGACTTTGACTTTAAGTCAAAGGAAATTAATCCAGAATTTGACACTTACCATAATGACCTTAGGCAAGTCACTTAATCTCTCTAGGTCTCAATTTCCTCATCTTTAAAACAACATGGGGGGACAGGGGGGAATCTTGATTTTTTCACTGTATTAATTTGTTTTGTGAGAGATAATTTATAGTGAAGTTTCTCCATTCGGAAAAAATCAAATCTAGAATGGCTTCAGTATTCACTAGGCCTAGGTTTAGAAGTGAGCTGACCTTCCAGCAATCTGGGACTTAGATCAATGGAGACCCTCCCCTAGAGCCAGCTCAGCACAAGATATGCCAAATAAAGTTAAGACAGCTTTCATTGGACACCTACATGTTTCCGGGTCCTTTGTCTCAGAGAGAGATTCCCATGCTTAGGTTGTGGGTCAGCCCCTCTACCAATGAGAGTGAGGGCCAGTTGGGGGGATTGGGTTTCTGCATTAGAAGATTATATAACCATGGGATGGCTTCTACCTGTTGTTCTCTCCCTGCAGATGTCATGTGAGTGACAGGAGCAGAGTCCTTTCTCATGAGACAGAATAAAGACCTTTTCTGACCTCAGATTCAGACTCAACTCATTCATCTCACACAGTTTTGTTGGCTATATTTATTTGTTATAGTCAAAGCATATGGAAGGAGAGAAGAGTCTATGGAAAATAACAGTCATTTTTAAAAGAAAATAACATAAACTTTTATAGATGCAGAATTTAGGCCAGATAGACTCCAATGTCCCTTCTAGTTCTAAATCTATGATTCTCTAGTCTAAGACAACAGCTAAAAATCCATTAATTGAAGAGAGCATATAAAAAAATGGCAGAAAAACTTGCCTTTCCATTCACTATTAGAAATGATGATGAGAATGGTAGTGATGGTAATGGTATGGTGGTGATGACAATAAAGCTCTTCTCTATTCAAGCTGAACTACTGACTCATCTCCACAAGACTTTCTCTATGATGCCCTCTTCACCCTGGATGTTCCCTCTACCCGTGGACTACTTCTCACACTGGAAATACTCTCTCTGTCCCTGAGGTCTCACTTTCTGATCTGATTCTTTTTTCTACCATGCCCAAGGTACCTTCCTTCCTCCTCCACCCTCTTTCAGCAATCCCTTCTTGGCTTCTTTTTATATACTATCTTCCCCCATGAGAATGTAAGCCCCTGGAAGGCAGGTACTTATGCTTCTATTTGTATTCCCAATGCTTAACACCATGCCAGAAACATTTTTTTAATTGATTTATTTACTCACTTTTAATTTACAAGAATCAGTTTCAGAGTCCCTTGAGTTTCAAGTTTTCTCCCCCTCCCTCTTCCCCCCTGGCCTCCATGGCGGCATGCAGTCAAGTATAGAATCTGTAAATACTTTCACATCAGACATTAGTCCGGTTGTATAGAAGGGTTGTAAACAATGGAGTAGACAATGGGAAAAAGGAAACAAAACCAAACATGGAAAAGAGCGATAGACCATGCCAGAAACTGAATAAGCACTCAATAAATACTTGTTAACTGGCTAAATAAAATAGGAAATAAGGAGGAATGAAAATTGTAGCAGATTAATTTTACTATTTCACCAAAGTGATCTATGCAAATAAGCTACTGGAAAATTCAGACTCTATATTTTTTCAAACTACTGAACTCTTCTTAAAATTCTAGCATCTTCTCTCCAACAATATTAGACTTTTACATAACACTGAAATGATCTTCAAATAGAAAAAAAATGGTTTAACAGAAAAGTTCAGGAAAATCTTTACTAAATTCTATTTTAAAAACTGACGCACAGTCATACAGTAGAACTAAAACATAAGCAAAATTGTACTTATTAATGTAACCCGTGAATATTCATAAGTTATGATCAGAAAACTTTATTTAGGAAAAATGTTTTCTGTAGCATATATGTACTCAAGAAAATTCATTTCTGTAATTATTTACCTCAGATAAGTAAGTTACTTTTTGAAGTGCAACAGTAACTAAATGAAAATCTTTTAAAATAAAATATAGACAGTGTTTCTTTTCAATAAAAAGTCAAATATTTACCAAAAATGTCTGACAAAGTTAAAAATGTTAATTATAATCTTTAAGAATCATTTATGAGATCAGATTCTACTTCCAGTGTAGTAGAGATTAATAAGTAATTAATTTACAATTTAGTAAATAACATAATTTCTAAATTTCAATTCATACTTTAACACTTAATTTAAAAACTAAAATATAAATATTAGCTAAATTCCATTTGCTAAAAGATTCAGAAGACAAAATGAACTATGACCATAACACTATTTTATTTTTGTCTTATTTAAAAAGTAATTTGCTACTTTTCACAGATTTTCCCCTTGCCTTCACACTAACTATACTATTTTACAAATTTAAATTATTATATCTATTAAATATTGATTGGGTTCTCAAAGAGCTCTGTCTTCTATATACCTACCTTCCACAAATCTGAAACATAAAATGTTGCAGCACTGTGGACACCTTCTCTCCAAGCACGATACCTGGAATACCATACTAGCCAAGGATTTAACTCATAACCAACAGCTCTGAATCCTTCTTTTGCAGCAGCAATGACCTACAGAAAACAAGTCAGCACTTAAAAACACAGGAAGAAAATCAACAAATTATTTTTAAGCGTAAGGATCAAAGTATTTCCTAATCCATCTCAATGGAATGATGGTCATAAATCAATCACTTATTAACTGAAAACCCACTAAGTATAAGGCACTGCTAAAAGATATATTTTTAAAAGTATGATGCTAATCATAAGTAAAATCATAACCAGATTTTCCTTAAAATCCCAAGATCCTATACCTTCCATGGGTTATATCCATCTCGTCTCAATTATCAATAAGACTGATGTACCAGTGTTTTTCACATTTATATACTTGATTCTTGATTATCCAAAGTCATAGTAGGACCCATCCACTGATATGGCTAATAGGAAACTGCATATAGTCTGTCAAAATTCTGCAACAAAGGGAAATAACTCCCAGAATTTACTGTCTTTGACAACATGAATATCTTTGGATTAATTAACTGTTGATACTACATAATTTCCTTGGCTATTGACAATAATACTCAAACTTTAAAATCAAGGTAAAAAATGTAAAGGAAGTTATCAACTACTGACTTCTAACAAGATGGAAGAGTAAGAGATTACAAGGAATCCTGCTCCCCAATACTTTTCACAAGAACAAATACAGAAAAGCTCAAAATAAAAATAGGGAAGTAAAGAACTGAAAATAGAGAGGGAATCAAAAAGCCTCTAAAATAGCTTTTTACAAAAGAAAAAAGAATAGTCAAAGAATTAAGCGAAAGGGGCAGCTAAGTGGCACAGTGAATAGAGAGCACCAGCCCTGGAGTCAGGAGGACCTGAGTTCAAATCTGGCCTCAGACACCTGACACAAAAACTAGCTGTGTGACTTTGGGCAAGTCACTTAACCCCAACTGCCCTCCAAAAAGCAAAAAAGAAAAAAGGGGAAAAAATCCTCCAAAGCAATGAATACATATTATGCATTAAAGGAACCAAATATAGATTCCAAAAGGGAAAAACAACAAACAAAAGCCATTATCCCTAAACAAACAAGAACAGCATTGGAAACAAACATGGACCTTTACATGCTAAAGAGAGTCATAAACACTCAGGGAAATAAAAGAGGATCTGGTAACAGTAAAAAAAAGAAAAAGATGGATTTTCTGTCAGTAAAAAAAAATAGGCCATTAGTTAAAAAGACCTATAACAAGACCCACAGACCTATAACAAAGTAGATAGGTCTGTGGGAAATTTAAATGAGAATATGGAACAAAATGTTTTACGAAATGTTTTACAAGAAGACAAAATAGTGGCTGGACAAGAAATAAAACAAAATCAATGGTCAACTCACCTAGAAGAACATTTTAAAAGCAAAGATAATGGAACTAGAGTAAAGAACACAATTTGAGCCACTCAAAAAAAATATAAATAAAGGAAAATTTCCAAAGCAAAGACAACTTTCACCTCATGCCATAAGGATCTAGAGACTCTGATCTAAGCTCTGCATTGTATATGTGAGGAAATTTGAAGACCAAGGTTGGGTAAGTGACTTTCCCATTACATGACATTTCCCATGACTAAGCATCAGAAACTGGATTTGAACTGATTCCAGACTGACTCTCTTCCACTCAACCAAGGACACAGTCATCACACTCCAGAAATATGCCAAACAAAGGGATGATTTTATAAACAAAAAAGTAAAACTTCATTTATAAATGTAGCAATAGTGAGCCCCGGCAGTCAGGAGGGCAGAGCCAAGATGGCGGCATAGAAGCAGCAAGGTGCCACAGCTCCCACACCACCACCCTAAACACCCATAAAATATGAGGCCAGACAGAGTCTAGGACTCTCAGACTCACAAAAATACAGAAAATACATCTCTCGCTGAAGGCAGCTCGGCAGCAGGTACTCATCGCGGCAGCCAGGAGCAGAGGCTGGCCCAGCCTGAAGCTGAGAGCACGGCCCGGGGTGGTGGGAAGGAGTCAGGCTGAGCCAAGCCGAACCACAGCCAGTCTGCAGAGGAGAGGATCTACAGCCTCCAGCACCTCCACATCTGCCAAGGCGTGAGGAACAGGGATGGGAGAGGGGCAGCTCAAGCTGGAACAGAGACTGGCCCAGCCCAAAACCACAGCCGCGGGCAGGCCAGGCCCCAGGGCAGCCAGGAGGAGCCGAACCTCCCAAGCCGCAGCTTGAGTCTACTTCAGAGAAGATCTATTGCACCTCAGGGAATCTTCATATTCAGCAAACCAGGATTAGACAGTCAGTGAAAGTGAAAGTGAAACTTTGAAAATTAATTTGGGGGAGGAAAAGCAGTTTGGCCAATCTGCCCCTGGGGCAAGGAAGCAGTGGAGGAGGGGAACTGCTGAAACCAGCTGCAGCCACCACTGGGCTGCTTCAGAGCCCCTGGCCTGCAGACTCCGCAGGGGGGCTGAATCAATTGATCAGGGCCAAGTGCTCTTGCGTTGAGCAGCCTGGATCTGGATCGTGGTCTTGGGTGGTGGTCCTAGGATGCACTTTCAGCAAGCAAAAGCTGGGGGGACTTGCAACACCCCCCCTAATAGCTCCGGCAGCTGGGAAAACCCCAGCGATTTAGAACAGAGCTTTCCCCCCGGAAGCAGAGTTTCACAGAGCTAAAAAAAAAAACAACCAATTAACT
>JAQQSW010020617.1:0-10817 GCA_028646575.1 Pseudocheirus occidentalis | reverse complement strand
TGCTTTTTGAGATTCTTTTTCCATCTGGGAAATTCGACTTTTTAAGGCATTTTTCTCCTCATTGGCTTTATGGGCCTCTTTTGCCATTTGAGTTAATCTATTCTTTAAAGTGTTGTTTTCTTCAGTCAGGTTGTTGACTCTCTTTTCATGATTTTCTCGCATCATTCTCATTTCTCTTCCCAATTTTTCCTCCCCTCTCTTATTTGGTTTGCTAAGTCCTTTTTCAGTTGATGTATAGCTTCTAGACATTCTTCAAGTGTCTTGGAAGCATTTGGTGTGGGAGTTCTGAGTTCTGGGCTCTCTTCCTCCCGTTCCATGCTTTGACCCTTTTTATCCGCAAAAAAGGATTCTAGAGTTTTACTGGTGTTTTTATTTTGCTTCCTGATCCTCATGTTGGCCAGTCAATTAATCGGTTGGTTTTTATTTTAGGTCTGTGAAACTCTGCTTCCAAGGCATGAAGCTCTGTTCCAAATTGCTGGGGTTTTCCCAACTGCCGGAGCTATTTGGGGGGTGTTGCAAGTCCCCTCAGCTTTGGCTTGCTAAAAGTGCACCCCAGGACCACCACCCAAGACCACGATCCGGATCCAGGCCGCTCAACCCAAGAACACTTGGCCTTGATCAATCAATTCAGCCCCCCCTGCGGAGTCCGCAGGCCAGGGGCTCTGAAGCAGCCTGGTGGGGGCTGCCGCAGGTTCCAGCAGTTCCCTTCCCCCACTGCTTCCTTGCCCTGGGGGCAGATTGGCCAAACTGCTTTACCACCCCCAAATTAATTTTCAAAGTTTCACTTTCACTAACCGGCTCTGAGGATTTTAAGATCCCCTTAGGCAGGTGTTTTAGATTTTCTTTGAAGTAGAATCAAGCTGCTCACTCCTCCAGGCCGCCCTGGGGCCTAGCGTGGCCACGGCTGTGGTTTTGGGCTGGCCTGGCCGGGTCTCTACTCTGCTGTGGTGTGAACTGCCCCTCTCCTGTCACTGTTCCTCACACCTTGGCAGATGTGGAGGTGCTGGAGGCTGTAGATCTCTCCTGCCGACTGGCTGCGGTGCCCACTTGGCTCAGCTCAGCCAGGCTCCTTCCCACCACCCGGGTCTGGCCGCGGTCTTGGCTTCAGGCTCTTCCAGCCTCCACTCCCGGCTGCCGTGATGAGCCCCTGCTGCCCAGCTGCCTTCAGCAAGAGATGAGTTCTCTGTATTTTTGTGTGAGTCTGAGAGTCCTAGACTTTATCTGGGCTCATAATTTTCTGGGTGTTTAGGGTGGTGGTGTGGGAGCTGCAGGACCTTGCTGCTTCTATGCTGCCATCTTGGCTCTGCCCCCTCTTAATATTCTTTCTATAACAAAAACCAATGAAAGAAGAAACTGTAGCTAAATTGAAGAATTACTCACAGGTATTCCTTGGAGAGACAAAGAAAGGAGTTGGCAGAGTGGGTTTTATCAAATATCGGCAGGCAACAAAAAGCACTATGTCATAAGTTGTTTAGTTATCATATGTTGCTGTCCTATTGAAAAATATTTGCTCAGGCTGATATAGAAACAATAAAAACTTGGTCCCTGCTTTTGAAGAGCTTACAATCTAATTGGGCTTGAATATTTGAGGGGAAAAATGAATTGGAGCCTGTTCAAAAACCTGTTAATGTGTCTATCACTGTGTCTGTGCTCCTGTAGAGAGGAGATATTCCTTGTAATACATGTGTTTATCAATTTCTAAAAGTACAACCAACTCAATCATTTATTTATTAGCTCTTTATTAGGTCCATAGCACCATTAAACTCCTTTGATCTTGATATGAACTATTGCAATAACAAAGCTAGTTAGGTTATAATTGGAGTCTGGGCTTATCTCCAACCCTTCACTTCATTTGCTAATAAGAAACTATGGGCACAATTAAGAACACTGCACCAGGAATCATTGTGGGATACAGACAAAGGGGTCTCTACCACAGTCTAGACCAATATCTTAGATCATTTCCTGACTTAATCCACCAATTTTCCTACTAGAAATGGATCTGAACCATCTCCCCCCTCACCTCAATGCAGCCCCATTTCCTAAGAGATGAAAAAACTTCATGATCAATAAGTTGTGGAAGGAGATGGCACTCTGACACCACTAATCAATAAGATGCCAGTTAAAGACAATACATATTCATCTGACTGTCTAATATACCAATCAATAGTAATATCTATTTATAACAAGACCCCTTGCATTTTCCAGAAGCCTCCATGGCATAAGCAATCACATAGCTAGATCAGTACTGGAGTAGCATCAAGGGGGAGATACAAATCACTGAGGCTTTCAGAGTCAGAAGCCCCTTTCAGAAGCCCCATAAATCAGACTTAAAGCAGAATGTCTATGAAATGCCTGTTGCTACTTTAGGCATATCATTACCAATGCATTCAACACAATTTTATTCAATTCAATTGAACTCAAGGAAAAAAAATGTATTAACCACCAACTGTGTGCAAATGACTATAGTTAGGGAAGGGTATGGTATAAAATTTAGATGCAATGGAGACATAAGATCACACACAGGGACTTAAAACAGACCATAAAAGTCAACTAGTCCACCCCAGCCATCTTGCCCCCCCTTTCATTTTATAAATAAGGAAACTGAAACTTAGCAAACTTAATGACCTTCCTGAGGTCATGCAGTTCCTGCCCTTGTAGTATATAAAATTGCATGAGATAGGGTGATATATTACACATTCAAAAATAATTTTAGTATAGGATCATACACAATAATTACTTAATAGGGTGTAGCAGCAAGCACTCTACCATACGTAGGATGGCTACTAGGACAGGTTCTTAGATGGGCTTTTCTAAAGGAAAGCAACTCAAAATGTGTTAATCTTACTATAATCAATCAAACATATATCATTTACCTAGTTGAGGGGAAAAAGTCAACACTCTGAACTTCAGAGACTACAAAGAGAAGTTACAACAGAAAATAGCACAATACAGCAGATAGGGCTTCATACTGTCTGACCATTACATCCAGTTACCAGAGAGGGAAGCACCAACATCTGGGTTTTCAAAGCCAGGGGGCTCAACAGCTTCCCCCTGACACAGGTTGCATGTGACCACATTCAGCCTATTAGGGGGTAGAGTACATTTTTAAATCAGGGAAGGTTCTCAGAGTCACTTAAGCCTATCAAGGGGCCAAGGGGCAGGGAAGATCTTCAGATTCATATTATCACTACATAGGGTTATAGGTAGAATTATGAGAACAACTGAATCCACCATTGAGATTTCCAATTATATTCTAGGATATGCACTCTGCCCATCTCATGATAGGCAAGGTGTAATTACAGAGTATGGAACCTCAATTCTGCCAAACAGAGTTCAAAAGCCTGGATTCGACTTCCTACTTACTATGTGACCTAGAGTAAATCACTTCTCTTTGGCCCTAATTAGTTTCATACTTAACATCATATAGAAGGATTATTTGATTTCTAAGGTCTTTCTGGGTCAATGTTCTGTTCCTTCCTATAGAAATTCTTTCAGTCTTCAGAATATTTATATTTATATGTGCCAAATTCTCACTCCCTATTTTTTTTATTTGAATCCTGTTTGGTGAAATTTCCAAAATGAATTGTAAGTCCAGGATCCAACATGTCTGTATAAGCAGTAAATTACTGGAACTCTCCCATATCCAAACAACTATAAAATAGTGCAATAGTGCAAGTCCTGGACTGGTGGAACCAACATAAAGACTGAGTCAAAATCTTTTAGCCCAAGAGACTTGGAAGATCCACAGGAGGTGTCTATCTCACTTGGATTTGAGGGGAGTGCATTGAAGAACAGGAAGCATCCTAGCAGGATCCATAGGCCCTACCTCAGCAAACCAGTGGAAGACCCTGAGCCCCAGTGTGGTATATAAATGCCAACACAAGAACCCCTCCCCCCCACTCCCCACCCCCAATCACGTACCTTAGCATAGCCACAGGAACTACTAGACTCCAGCTCTGAGAACAGCTATGTGCTTCAGTTTAGCCCCAGGCAGTCAGGCATACTCCAGTGGCTGGACCTATATGTGCACCTTTAGTGCAGCTCTGGGGAAACACAAGAACATGCCACCAGGACTTAGAAAACTCCAAATACTACCACTACGACCCCAGGTTATAACCAGGTAAGCTCTCAGACCCCTACAGCTTTCAGCAGCACCAGCCGCCGGGCACCCCACCCCAGCACAACACCAGGCATGAGAGTGCTTTTGGGGCTTCAAAGCAACATCAGGATAGCACCTAACAAGTAGTCAGGGCCCACAGCCACTGTAACAAGAAGCCTGAGAGCATGCTCCTTCCATTCTGAGTGTAGAGCTCAGATTTAAAAGAAAAGAAAAAGGACCCCCCCCCAAAAAAAATCTGAAAAAATAATAATCTGATCACAGAGTTATTTTGGTCTCATGGAAAACCAAGACAAAAACTCAGAAGAGAAGAACAGTGTCAAAACTCCTATTGGCAAAACCCCAAAGAAAAATAGAAAGTTGTCTCAAGCCCATAAAGAACACATGGAAGAGCTCAGAAAGGAGCTTAAAAGTCATATGAGAGGAATAGAAGGAAAATGGGGAAAGAAATGAGAGTAATGAAAGAGAATTAAGAAAAAAAGGAGTCAATAGCTTGGAAAACTGCTTTTGGTCAAATAGAAAATGCAAATGCAAATGGAAAAGGAGATACAAAAATTCACTGAAGGAAACAACTCCTTAAAGAGTTCAACTGGCCAAATGGAAAATAAATTACAAAATCTAATTGAATAAAATAACACCTCAAAAGTAAGAATTCAGCAAGTAGAAGCTAATGACTCTATGAGACATTAAGAATCAATCAGCAAGGAGCCAAGATGGCAGAGTGAGCAGTAAGTCATTCTCACCCTTCCTTACTGACTTTGAAAAAGCCAGAGACTATCACCCCAGGAAAAATCCTGAAATAGTAGAGTTAGCAAAAAGATGAGGTGCAACAATCTTTTAGCTCAGGAGGTTAAGGTGATTAAGGGAAAGATCCCTCTTGCTGTGGCTGATGGAGACCAGTATAAGACAGGAGATGTCCCAGCAAGCCAACGGCAAGCCCCACCTCAGCAAACCAGTGGGAGATCCTGAGCTTCATGGCAGTGGAATAGGCAAGTGCCAACACTAGGCACACTTTAGCTGCCAGCATGAACTCCAGTTCAGCACCAGATAAGGTATCAGCCTCCAGCTGCCAGCACCTAGGGCTCCAGCACAAAAAGCACATTAACCAGGCCCCTATTCCCCAGAACAAGAAGCCTGGGACAGTGCTCCCTGTGTCTCAAAGGCAGAAATCAACTTTAAATACCACACACAAAAAGGAAAACAATATGAGCAAAAAGCAACAAAGAAAAACAGTTATCACAGAAAAATATCGGCAGAGTAGTCCCATCCATCAACCCTCAGGCTGGGCCCAGTTGCACCCTCCACAGTCACCCTCCTCCCCCTCTGAGAGGCTCCCCCTGGCCAAAGCTGCAGAGTGTCAAGACCGGGCTCCAAGGTCACCTGGAGCAGCCTCAATGAGCTGCAGTCCACTCAGCCAGAAGAGCAACAGGCAGTTGCAGGAAGACGGGAGCAGACCATTGGCTTGGGGGTGCCTACCCACTTTTGAACCACGATGGAGGCAGGAGAATTAAAGTTAGTGCAGCTGTACCCTGGACGAGGAGTGAGATCAGGCGCAAGCCAAGGAGCTGGGGCCCTTGAGCTGGCTTTCTGAGCCCCAGGCAGGATTCTGCCCTCATCTCCCCACTCCACTATCCCCATGTTCACCCCTACTCCACTCCTGTTGAGAAATCACACTCCCTGCACAGCTCAGCCCTGGGCACCCTGCAGCTCTCTGGCCTCTTCACCACTTTGGCTCATGGGAGCTCATCCCTGGGATTAGAATCTACTAGATTTGTTACCTGTGGGATTGTGGGGCACCCTTGATGATGACCCAAAGTCTAACACTAAATCTGCACAAACTCTTGCACCTGGAGCTCCAGCCTTCCCTCCCACTTTCCTGAGGCTAATCAGGTTTATTTTGACAATGGAAACAGTCTTGGGAAGTGCCCACCTAAAGAGAACTGGTGTTTAAGGCTGATTTGGGGGTTTATACCATGTATGGGGGTCATTACTTGGAATCATCTTTCCATTTTGTATAATGGAGAGAATTTCTAAAGAGGGAGGGTATTTTTAAATAGAAAGACTTTAAAAATTAAGTCAATAACTCCATTTGGGCCTAAACTTCTGGAGTGCAAGGGCTGTTCATCTTTTTGTTCATTGTTCATTTCAGTCTGGTTGACTCTTTGTGACCCCATTTGGGGTTTTCTCATAAAGAAACTGAAGTGATTTGCCACTTCCTTCTCCAGATCATTTTGCAGATGAGGAAACTGAGGCAGAAAGAGTTAAGTGACTTGCCCAGGGTCATATAACTATTGTCCCAGGCTAAATTTGAACTCAAGTTCTCTCCAGGTCCAGCATTCTATCCACTTAGCCACCTAGCTGCCCCCCTTCCATTAATAAATGAGTATCAGATTGAAAAAAAAAAGAAAGAAAAATATCTTGTTGACAGGGAAGATCAAAACACAAATTCAAGAGAGGACAACATTGTCTATATGCCCACATCTAAAACCTCAAAGGTAAATATGAATTGGTTCCAAGCCCAAAAAGAACTCAATAAGGATTTTAAAAGTCAAATAAGAGAGGTGGAAAAAAAACAATCAATTCCTTTAAAACATAATTGAGAAAATGGACAAAAAAGTGGACTGAAGAAAACAACTCCTTCATAAATAGAATTGGCCAAATGGAAAAGGAAATATAAAAAGTAACTAAAGAAAAAAATTGTTAAAAATAACAATTGGACAAGAGGAAGCTAACGACTATAAGGCATAAAGAATCAGTCAGACTAATTTTTTTTTGCTTTTTTTGGAGGGCAGTTGGGATTAAGTGACTCACCCAAGGTCACACAGCTAGTTTTTTGTGTTAAGTGTCTGAGGCCAGATTTGAACTCAGGTACTCCTGACTCCAGGGCTGGTGCTCTATTCACTGCACCACCATTTTTTTAATGAAAAAAAATTCAAGAAAACATAAAATACCTCATTGGAAAAACAACTGATGTGGAAAACAGATGCAGAGGAGAAAATTTAAGAATTATTGATCTACCTGAAAACCATGAGCATCTTTCAAGAAATCATCAAGGAGGAGTGGTTATTAGGGTAAGTTTCATATCTCAAAATGCTTACGTGAATAAAATAGACCAAGAGGCAGTTAATGAATTTCACATGCAACTAAAAAAGCTACAAAAAGAGTGAATTAAATTAAATATTAAATTAAATTAAATAATTAAATATCAAATTAGGAATACTGAAAACCAAAGGAGAGATTAATAAAACTGAAATTAAGAAAACTATTGAACTAGCAAATAAAACTAAGAGCTGGTCTTATGGGGAAAAAAGATCAATAAAATAGATAAACCTTTGGTTAAATTGACTTCAAAAAAGAAGGAAGAAAACCAAATTAGCAGCATCAAAACTGAAAAGGGTGAATTAACCACCAATGAAATGGAAATTAAAACACTAATAAGGAACTATTGTGCCCAACTGTATGCCAATAAATTTGACAATCTCAGTGAAGTGGATAGATACTTATAAAAATATAAATTTCCCAGATCAACAGAAGAGGAAAATAAAATATTTAAATAACCCCATCTTTGAAAATGAAATTGAACAATTCATCAATGAACTCCCTAGGAAAAAAATCTCCAATGCCAGATTGATTTACAAATGAATTCTACCAAACAATTAATCCCATTACTATATAGACTATTTGGGAAAATAGGTGATGAAGGAGTCCTACTAAATTATTTTTCTGATACAAATATGGTACTGACACCTAAACCAGGAAGAGTCAAAAAAAATTAAAGACCAATTTCCCTAATACATTTAATTGCAAAAATTTAAATAAAATATTAACAAAAATATTATAGTAATTTATCATGAGAATAATACTCTATGACAGTGGTTCTCAATCTGTGGGTCACAACCCCTTTGGAGGTGAAACAACCCTTCATAGAGATAACAGGAGTCACCTAAAACCATCAAAAAACATATATTTCAAATGGTCTTAGGAACCCAGATCCCGCTTCTCTTTCTGTTTCCAAGTGGGTCCACCCACATGCAGATATGCCCCCATACGAGTATTAAAGGGTCATGGCACTAGGAAAGTTGAGAACCACTGCTCTATGATAAGGTAGGATTTATATCAGGAATGCAGGGCTGATTCAATATTAGGAAAACTACAAGTATATGAGAATATGAACAACAAAACCAACAGAAACTATGATTATCCCCATAGATGCAGAAAAGGTTTTGGACAAAATCTTAAAAATTGAAACAAGAATCAAACAAATTCCAAAGAATGAAAAAATGGAAGAAAATATGAAACACATCATGAGGAAAAAAACTCACCTGGAAAATAGATTTGATAGAGACCATATCAGAATCATTGGACTATCTGAAAGTCATAATCAAAAGGTGGACCTGGACAACATTGTTCAAGAAATTATAAATGGAGATTGCCCTGATGTCCTAAAAATGGAGAGCAAAACAGGCATTGAAAGAATCAACTGGAGGGGCAGAGCAAAGATGGTGGAATAAAAGCAGGAAATTATCTGAACTCCTGCTCCAACCCCCTTCAATACCTGTAAAAGGTGGCTCTAAACAAATTTAAGAGGTACAGAACCCACAAAGTGACAGAGAGAAACAAATCTCCCACTGAAGGGAGCCTGGCAGGCTGACAGGAAGGGTCTATTACACCAAGCTGAGCCAAGCTCGGTCCCATGTGAGCCATGTGGTTCCAGACCTGGGGCACAGACTAGCCAGAGCAGACTTCAGGAGAGTGAATCACCATCAGCTGGGGTGGTTTCCAGACTTCTTAATCCATAAACACCAAAGAGAAAGTAAAAGGTCAATGGAGAACTCTGTTGGAAATGGGCAAAGGAAGAGCATGGTCTAGCCCCTGCCCCAGAGGCAAGAGGTGGTGGAGGCATGGTGGCTGCAGCTGCTGCCATGTGGCTGCTTCCAGAACTCCTGGCCTGCAGATTGTAGGGGGACCAAGCAAACACTCAGAAGGTAATTGCTCTTGCTTTGACCTGTTTGGATCTGGGTTGCAATCTTAGGTGGTAGTTGTTGGGTGTGTGGCCAGTGTGCCAGAGCTTGTGATGGTTAGAGAGAGGGTGCCTTCCTTAGACTTCTGACAACATTTGGGAAAAACCCAATGATTTGGGACATAGCTCTATCCACTCTGGAAGCAGAGTTCTACTGTGGCAAACAGCTCAAAAGTCAAGTAATTGGCTGGCAAGATGATCAAGTAGAGGAAGTGCAACAAGACTATAGAATCCTTTTGGGGGGACAAAAAGGATCAAAACATGGAACCAGAAGAAGTCAATCAAAACTCCTGCATCAAAACCGTCCAAGAAAAATATTAATTGATTACAGGACATGGAGGAGCTCAAGAAGGATTTTGAAAATCAAGTAAAAGAAGTGGAGGAAAACTTAGGAAGAGAAAGGAGAATGATGCAAAAAAAAATCATGAAAAGTGAGTCAGCCTGCTAAAGGAGAACCCCAAAAATACTGAAGAAAATAACATCTTAAAAAATAGACTAACTCAAATGTCAAAAGAGGCCCAAAAAGTCAATGAGGAGAAGAATGCCTTAAAAAGCTAAATTGCCCAGATGGAAAAGGAATTTCAAAAATTCAGAGGAGAGAATAATTGCTTCAGAATTAGATTGGAGCAATTGGAAGCTAATGACTTTATGAGAAATCAAGATAGTATAAAACAGGGGGTGGCTAGGTGGCGCAGTAAATAGATCACCGGCCCTGGAGTCAGAAGTACCTGAGTTCAAATCCGGCCTCAGACACTTAACACAAAAAACTAGCCGTGTGACCTTGGGCAAGTCACTTAACCCCAACTGCCCTCCAAAAAGCAAAAAAAAAAAAAAAAGATAGTATAAAACAGATCCAAACAAATGAAAAAAAATTACTGGGCTACCTGAAAGTCATAATAAAAAAAAACCTAGAATTCACCCTTCAAGAAATTCTCCAGGAAAATTGCCCTGATATTCTAGAACCAGAGGGCAAAATAGAAATGGAAAGAATTCACCACTTGCCTCTTGAAAAAGATCCCAAAAAGAAAACTCCTAGGAATAGCATAGCCAAATTCCAGAGTTCCCAGATGAAGGAGAAAATATTACAAGCTGTCAGGAAGAAAGAATTTGAGTATTGTGGAAACACAATAAGGATAATACAAAATCTAGCAGCTTCTACAATAAGGGATCAAAGGGCTTGTAATATGATATTCTGGAGGTCAAAGGAGCTAGGATTACAACCAAGAATCACCTACCGGACCTAACTGAGTATAATGCTTCAGGGGAAAATATGGTCATTCAATGAAATAGAGGACTTCCAAGTACTCTTTTTTTTATTTTAATGTATTTTCTTGTTTACATCATTCATTTCCACAAGGTTTTGAGTTACAAATTTTCTCCCCTTTTTGCCCCTACCCCCCAGCTCAGAACATTGATCCCACTGTTAAGACCCCTCCCACAATCTGTTCCCTTTTATGCCCTCCTCCAACACCCCTCTAGCTTTCTAGCAGGGCAGGGAGAAGCTCCCTGCCCCCGTCCCTGTATGTATTATTTCCCAATTGCATTTGATTGTATAGCTTTAAATACTAGATTCTTGCAGTTCCTCTCCTGTCACCCACTCCCACTGGGAGGAGCAGCAATTCAATACAGGCTGTACCTGTGTAATTACACAGGACATCTCCATGGTGGGCAAATTGTGAG
>JAQQSW010020616.1:0-10818 GCA_028646575.1 Pseudocheirus occidentalis | reverse complement strand
CATATATATATATACACACACACACATATATACACACACACCTATGAATATATATCTGTGTATGTGTGTATATACATATACATATATACATATGTACATATATATATATATATGTACATAGAAGGCACAGGATCCACTGAATAGGAAGGAATGATACTTTAAAAGGTGAAATTGTGAGGTGGGAGAGGAATAGAATGGGAGGAGAAAGGGAGAGACAGAATAGGGTTAATCATTCCTTATAGAAGAGGCAAGGGATAACTGTTACAGTGGATGGGAAGAACAGGGAAAGGGTCAACCTTATTCTCATTGAATTTGGCTTAGGGAAGAAATGACATAAACTCTAAACTGGGTATCTTGCCACACAGGAGAGTAGGGTGGATGGTGATGAGAGGGGTGATGATGGAGGGGAGGGCAAGGTGGGAGGGAAGGTTACTGAAAGCACATCCTTCTGTAAAGGGACAGGGACAGGGTAGAGAATAGAACAAGGGGAGGGTGGGATAAGAAACAGAGACATATAGTCAGTCTGTCACAATATGTCCTCTGTGGAGATATTCTGCATAACTACACATGTACAGCCTGTATTGAATTGCTTGTCTTTCTAGTGCGTGTGGGTGACAAGGGAGGAAGGGAAAAAATCTAGATTATAAAGTTCTCTAATCAAATGTTAAATACCCACCCACCCACACACCCATATATACACATACATATAAATATATACATACATACATACATATGTATAATAATTATTATTATTAACTACATGCAACTGGGGATTAAGATACTTAGGCACTGGTTTAGGGAGATCCATTTTGCCTACTAGAAAGTCAGGGGGGTGATGGGGGAGAACATAAGAGAGAGCAGACTGAGGGAGGGGTTATACAATGGGATACCTGTTTTGGCATGGTGGGTGGGGGAAAGATGGAGAGAAAATTTGTAATTCAAAATCTTGTGGAAATGAATGATATAAACAATAAAATGAAATAAATATAGAAAAAATAACACCTCATAAAACAGAATAAGCCAAATAGTAAAATAAGCAGAAAAACCCAGTGAGAAGAATTCCCTAAAAATAGACTTAGCCAAATGAAAGAGAAACAAAAGCTCACTTAAGAAAATGATTCCTTAAAAATCAGAATTGGCCAAGTGGAAAAAGAGGTATTTAGCTCAGTAAAGAAAATAATTCTTTAAAAATTAGAATGAGACAAATAGAATCTAATGATTCCATGAGATACCAAGAAATAATGAAATAAAATCCAAAGAATGATAAACTAGAAGAGAATGTGAAATATCTAAGTGGAAAACCAACTTTTCAAGTAGAGATAACTTAACACTTGCTCAACTAATTCAAAGCCAGAATTAAAAAACAGTGCTTCAATATCATCTTTCAATAAAATATCAAGAAAAATTGCTCTGTTATCCTAGAACTGGAAAATTAATATGAAAGTGAAAGAATTCACTGATTACTTCTTGAAAAAGACTCCAAAATGAAAACTCCAAAGAATATTATAGTGAAATATCATAGGTCCAGTCTAAGGAAAAAATATTGCAAGCAACCAGAAAGAAAAAAAGTTCAAATGTTATCAACCCACAGTCAGGATAACACCATATTCAGCAACTTCTACATTAAAGGATAAGAGATCTTGGAATATAATATTCTGGAAGGCAATAGACCTAGGATTACAACTTCCTCAGACGAAATATGCATAATCCTTTGTTGGGGGGGCATTTAATGAAATAGAGGACTTTCAAGCATTTTTGATGAAAAGCTGAGAACTGAACAGAAAAATTTGACCTTCAAATACAAGACTCAAGAAAAACATAAAGAAGTAAACCTGAAAGAGAAATCGTAAAGAAAATAGTAAGGTTAATCTGTTTCTGATACGGGAAGATGATACATGTAACTCCTAAGAACCTTATCAGTATTAGGGGAGTTGGAAGGAGTATACATAGACACAGGTCACAGATATGACATGATTATGGTGGAATGACTTCAAAAAGAATCAAATTAAGGAGTAAGATGGGGAAAGAGAAAGGAAGAATGGAGGAAATTATCTAGCACAAAAGTTGAATAAAAGAAAGACGTTTTACAATGCATGGGGAAGATAGGGGGTTGGCAGACAATGCTTGAACCTTACCATCATTGCCTCAAAGAGAGAATAACATATTCAATTTAGCATTAAAGTCTATATTGCTCTCTAAGGAAGTGGGAAGGGAAGGTGAGTAAGGAAAAGACGGAGGACTGAGAAATGGGAAATCAGTTTAAGGGAAGTAGTTGTAAGAACCAAAACTTTGCTGAGAAGGGACAGGGTGAAAAGAGAGAAAGAAAAATTGGCAAAAAAAAAAATTAGAGTAATCATAACTGTGAACGTGAATGAGAAAAAAATTCACAACTTGGAAGTAGATAGCAGAATGTATTAAAACCTAAAATACAACAATACATTATTTACAAGAAATGCATATGAAAGAGAAACACATAAAGAAGAAAAATGAAAGGCTGTAGAAGAATCTATTATGTTTCAATTGAGGTTTAAAAAAGTAGCTATAGCATTATTTCAGACAAAGCAAAAGTAGATGTAATTAAAAGGGACAAGGAAGGAAGCTACATTTTGCTAAAAGATACTGTAGATAATGAAACAATATAAATACAAGACATATGCACCAAAAAACATAGCACTGAAGTTCTTAATAGAAAAAGCTAAATAATTACAGGAAGAAATACTAAAACTATACTAGTAGAGCACCTCAACTTTCTTCTCTTAGAAATAAATAAATATAAAGATAAAATAAATAAGAAAGGAGTTAAGAAGCTAAATATAATATTGAGAACACTGGATATGATCAATATCTGGAGAAAAGTGAATGGGCATAGAAAGGAGTATAACTTTTTCTGAATTGCACCTTCTCAAAGTTTGATCATGTATTAGGTAATAAATACAAAACAGCCAAGTGAAGATAAGCAGAAATATTAAAATCATCCTTTTCAGATCATAATGCTGTATATACACACACATATATGTATTTCTATATATGTACATATATGTATATTCAATGAAGGGCATAGAGAGATTGAAAAATTAATTAGAAACTAAATTATCTAATAAAAAGGGTATGTGGTTCAAAGGACAAATCATAAAAACATTCAGTTTCATTACAGAGAATGACAACAATTAGATGAAGTAACAAAATTGATAGGATGTAACCAAAGCAGCAGTTATAGGAAAAATTTATGTCTCTAAATGCTTAAATAAACAAAATAGAGAAAAGGCAGATCAATTAATTAGGCACACAACTAAAAAGAACTAGAAAAATAACAAATTACAAATCTCAAATTAAACATCAAGTTTGAAATTCTGAAAATAAAAGGAGAGATGAATAAAATTGAAAGTAAAAAAGCAAGACAAAACCTGAAGAAATAATTTAACAAGTCATGCAGTTTTATGAAAAACAACAATAAAAACAATAAAATAGATAAAAATTGGTAACTTTGATTAAAAAATACAAAATACCTGTATCAAAAAAGAAAATGGTGAGTGCACTAACAATGAAAAGGAAATGAAAGCAATTATTATGAACTGTTTTGCTCAACTATATCCCAATAAACCTGAAAAATCTAAGTGAAGTGAATGAATGTTTTAAAAAAATCACACCATAAATTGCTCAAATTAACAGAAGAGGAAATAGAATAGAATGATGAAACATAATATAATAATATATTATATATAATTGTTATATAACAATAATTATAATAGCATACTTAAATATAGTAATATAATATTTAATATCTACTAATAGTTCACTCATTCCTTCTCCCCACTTCCTCTTCCATTCCACTATAAGAGCTTTTTCTTGCCTCTTTTATGTAAGATAATTTTCTCCATTTTATCTTACCCTTTCTCCTTCTCCCAACATATTCCTTTCTCAACCCTTAATTTTATTTATTAAGTACCAACCCTTCATATTCAGCTGACCTCTCTCTCTCTCTCTCTATCTCTCTCTCTCTCTCTCTCTGTCTCTGTCTCTCTCTGTCTCTCTTTTGAGCTCTCTTTCTCTCTCTCTTTTGAGCTCTCTCTCTGTGTCTCTCTCTTCTTCTCTCAATCTGTGTGTGTTTGTGTGTGTGCATACACACAAAGATATATGTATATATGCATGTACTTAAATATGTATATATGTATATATTCTCTCCAACTACCCTAATACTGAAAAAAGTCTTGTGAGTTACAAATATCATGTTTCCATGTAAGAAGGCAAACAGTTCAACTTTAATAAGTCCCTTTTGATTTATCTTTCCAGTTTACCTTTGTATGTTTCTCTTGAGTATTGTATTTGAAAGTCAAATTTTCTTTTCAATTCTTGTTTTTTAGTCAAGAATATTTGAAAGTCCTCTGTTTCATTGAATATTCATTTTCCTCCTGAAATATTATACTCATTTTTTTCTGGGTGGGTGATTCATAGTTTAATACTACCTCCTCTGACTTCCAGAATAACATATTCCAAGTCCTCTGATCACATAATTTAGAAGCTACTAGATCTTGTGTTATCCTCATTGCATTTCCATTATACTCAAATTGTTTCTTTCTGGCTTCTTGTGATATTTTCTCCTTGACCTGGGAACTCTGGAATTTGTACAGTATTCCCAGGACATTTCGTTTTTAGATCTCTTTCAAGAGGTGATTGGTGGATTCTTTCCATTTATACTTTACCCTCTAGTTCTAGTATATTAAGCTAGTTTTGGAAGTTTTTTGAAAGATGTCTAACCTTTTATTTTATCATGGCTTTCAAGTAGTTCAATAATTCTTAAATTCTCTCTTGGATCTATTTTCCAGAATAGTGCTTTTTTCAATGAGGTATTTCATTAAGGTTTTCTGCTTTTTTGCATTCTATTGTTTCTGTTTTATACTTTCTTGATTTCTCACAAAGTCATTAACTTCCATTTTCTCCATTCTAATTTTTAAGGAACTATTTTCTTCAGTGAGCTTTTGGACCTCCTTTTCCATTTGATCAGTTCTACTTTTTAAGGCATCTTTTCATTGACTTTTTGGATGTCTTTTGCCAGTTGGGTTAACCTATTTTGTTTTACTCCATGGTTTCCTTTATTTGTTGAATTAAATTTTATGTTTCTTTTCAATTTATTTGGTTTTCAAAATCTTTCTTAAGCTCCTCTATGGCCTGTAACCAGATAATATTTGTCTTGGAAGTTTTTGGTGCAGGAATTCTGACTGTGTTGTCTTCCTTCTGTTCCATGCTTTGACCCTTTTTGTTCCCCCCAAAAGAATCTAAAGTTGGATTCTGTGCTTGCTTTGCTTCCTTTGCCTGCTCATGTTGCTAGTCAATTAACTTGTCTTTTGAGATCTTTGCACAATAGAGGGAAACAGGAAAAAGAAATCATAAGGAACTTATTAAAGTTGAAATATTTTCATTCCTACATGGAAAAATGATAATTGTAACTCATGAGACTTTTCCCAATATGAGGATAGTTGAAGGGAATATATGTGTGTATACATATATGTGTGTGTACATATACATATATAGGTGTGTATAGGAGGTATATGGACGTATATGTGTTTACATGTATACATAGACAGAGGGCACAGGATGAGTTGAATATGAAAGGATGATATCTAAAAAATAAAATTAAGAGCTGAAAACTGTCTGTCCATATCTTTCGACCATTTATCAATTGTGGAATGACTTGTATTCTTATAGAGCTGACTCAGTTCTCGGTATATTTTAGAAACAAGGCCTTTATCAGAAACCCTGTTTGTAAAAAATCCTTCCCAATTTCCCACTTCACTCTGGTTACGTTGACTTTGTTTGTACAAAAACTTTTCAATTTAATGTAATCAAAATGATAAATTTTGCATTTCATAATGCTCTCTAACTCTTTTTTGATCATAAAATCTTTCCTTCTCCATAAATCTGACAGGTACACTATTCCTTGCTATCCAAGATTGCTTTTAGTATCAGCATTTATACCTAGATCATGCTCTCATTTAGACTTGATTTTGGAATACAGTATATGATATTGATCTATACCCAGATTCTTCCATACTATTTTGCAGTTTTCTCAACAGTTTTTGTCAAATAGTGAGTTCTTATTTCAGAAGCTGGGGTCTTTGGGTTGATCAAACAGTAGATTACTATGGTTATTGACTGCTTGTGTACTTAATCTATTCCACTGACCTACTACTCTATTTTTTCAGTCAGTATCAAGTAGTTTTGATGACTTCTTTATATTAGAGATGGAAATCTGGTATGGCTAGGTCTCTTTCTCTAGCATTTTTTCCATTAATTCCCTTGATATTCTGGACCTTTTGTTCTTCCAGATGAATTGTCTTACTATTCTTTCTAGCTCTACAAAATAATTTCTTGGTAGATTGATTAGTATGGCACTAAATGTGTAAATTAATTTAAGTAAAATTTAGACAGGGCTTCTAGTTGTCTGGCCACTACATACAGATAGTTAGTTATGAAAGAAACATCAACATCTGGATTTTCAAAGTCATGGAGGGAGGAGGAGGGATTTCAATGACTGCTCAGAGACTCATCTGGCCAAATCACACAACTCTTCCTAAAGTAAGCCCCAAAGCAAAACTTCACCTCAGGGAGTATACAGAGCCTTCTCCAGGATCAGAAGACATCATAGCCATTGTGATCCACTGCCTAATTTCAGAGTAACAAAAGATGAGCCTTCCTGAAAAACAACCCTCCCTTAATCAAGCTTCTTTTGTTGGGCTCCAAGTGAGGCCAATTAGAGGGATGGAAGAGCTCAACTTCCCTTACCATTGCACATAGAATACAGCATAAGATGTTCATTACCCACAGTCTTGTCTCTCTATACTGTGTTTTATCCAATTCATGAACCAGTTTTTGGTAGTCTTCTATATGAGGCTGTTTTGCTGATTTAGCCATTGCATTACTCCTTTCAGAGAAGTACTTTGAGATCTGGGTTTGGAAGCCACCCAGCTTAGGTCTGAGTGTAGTAATCAGCTGAAATATCTTCCTCTGGACAGCTTCTTCAAAGTTGCTGCCTTCCTTGATTTGGGGCACCTGTAACTGAAGCCACATGGAAACCAGGTTGAACTGTTCTTTTGTAGCTTTCAGTTTAGGCTTCAACCACCCCAGAAGGGCCAAAGCATTCTCATTGCATCTTATATGGCCACAAGGAAGACCTTTATCTTCATCTTCCTCTTTTTTCTTTCCATCCTTATCATCTTTCTCTTCTTGTTTCCAATGCTCTTCTTCCTCTTTTTCTTTGACTGGATCAGGGACTGTGATGTCAGGGAGGGGCCTTCAGGAGACTCAAATTAGCCTCACTCAGAGATGGGTCCTTCAAAAACTTATCCAACTGTGAAATCTTCTCAGAGAAATAGGTTCTGAGTGGGATTTCTGTCTGAACCCATAACTCCTTTCTGTCTGACCCTGAGGGTGGCCATGGTAGGGGGCTCAAGGGGTCAGATGGAG
The DNA here is from genome assembly GCA_028646575.1 of Pseudocheirus occidentalis. Taxonomy (NCBI): domain Eukaryota; kingdom Metazoa; phylum Chordata; class Mammalia; order Diprotodontia; family Pseudocheiridae; genus Pseudocheirus; species Pseudocheirus occidentalis. The sequence goes on along the minus strand of JAQQSW010020616.1, from coordinate 3,357 downwards.
CAGTGAGACAGGAGCAAGTGGGAAATCTAACAATATATTTTTAAGTTTAACCTACATCATTATCATTTTCTCTATCATGTTTTAAAGTTTAGAAATTAGCAAAACAATAAATAGAGTCATGATATATCGTGGTTCCTAGAGTGTATATACTCACACAGAAAATTTAATAAACAGATTTCACGAACTGGGTAGAACTGGCTCCACCACACCCTTGGCAAGTCCAACAACATCAATTGCTATGAAGCACAAACCAGTTCTACTATATTAAAGGAAATGTCAACAGTTGGTGTAAATATAAAAGTAATTTAGATTAACCAGTTGAAGTACAAGAAGCATTTCTTTTTCTCCCAAATGACACTATAACCAACTTCTTATCAAACACACACACCTTTTGCAGAGATACTTCAAGTTTTAAATATTTATGCAAATTCTCATTTTTCTTAGTTTTACGTTTTTTAGTCATACAACATGTATATCCAAATTAGAGGAGGGATCTATTTTTCTTTTAGTTCTAGTGTCCAACAATGGTCTGTTTCTTTGATGACCTTGAAACTATATTTCAACTCAACTCAATAAAATAACTTTTTTTCTACCTATTTGTAACTCTATTTTTTCCCCACATAAAAAAGTATCAGTCCTACTCAGTAACGATGAAATCAATTTCCCAAATAAATAGCCTGAATCATTTTGTCCCCAAATTGTTTGGAAGTGGTGTTTCTTCATACACATTTGTTTTTATATCATATACATATTTTAATAGTGGATATTAAAATAATATTTTTCTACTTGCATTTCATATCATAATGCTCACAAATAATAGTGGTAGCATTATAAATCCTTTAGCCATAAAAATAAAGCTCTTACTTTACAAAAAACACTTTTTTTCTACCTTTTTCTTCATGAATTCCTCCACTTGAAAAGGGCTTTAAAGAAATAGTATGTCTTATACTATGGTTGCTCATGGCTAAATAAAAAGACTTTTCTCAGTCTTTTTATTTCTTTTTTCTTTTAATATTTTTATTTGGTATTTTATTATTCTGCATTTATATTATGAGGCAATTTTTAACTTTTGTTTTTAAAACTTTGAATTGCAAATTCTCTCCTTTTCTTCCTTCTAATAACCCTGCTCCCAACACAGTGAGAACGCAATTATCTTGAAATAGGTTATTCATGTATAGTCACGCAAAACATTTCCTTAATACTCATGTTGTGAAAGAAAACATAGACCCGAAAAAAAAACCTAAGGAAAAATAGAGAAAGTAAAAAAAAAAGTATTGTTCAATCTACATTCAGACACCATCAGTTCTTTGTCAGGGAATGAAGAGCATTTTTCATCATAATTTCTTCTGAGTTGTCTTGGATCATTGAATTACTGAGAATAACTAAATTGTTCAGAGCTGATCATTTTACAATTTTGTTGTTACTCTGTAAACATTTCACTTTGCATCACCCCATGCAAATCTTTCCAAGTTTCTCTGAGAACAGTCTGTTTATCATTTCCTATAGTATTCCAACATAATCACATACCACGATTTGTTCAGCCATTCACTCATTGTTGAACATTCCCTCAATTTCTAATTCTTTGTCCCCAGAATTGAACTGCTATAAATATTTTTGTACATATAGGTACATTCCCTTTTTTTCCCTTTATCTCTTTTTGTATACAGACCTTGCAGTGGTATTGCTAGATTAAAGGGTATGCAAGGTTTTCTAGCACTTTGGGTATAGTTCCAAATTGTTCTACAGAATGATTGAATTAGTTCACAACTCCACCAAAAATGCATTAGTGTCTCATTTTTCTCACACTCCATCCAACATTTGTCATTTACATTTTCTCTCCTATTAGCCAATCTAATACATATGAGGTAGCACTTCAGAACTGTTTTCATTTGTATTTCTCCAATAAATAATGAGTTAGAGTATTTTTTATATGGCTGTATATAGTGCTGGTTACTTGCAGATAGCATCTTTCTTCATATGATCTTTATAGTTAATTTGGGTATTTATAATAGTCAAAATAAATTATGTTTTCAAAGTTGTTCTTAAAGCAATAATGCTTTTGGTGTATACAATATTCTCTTGCTTATGATCATTTTGTTCTTCATTATTTCATGAAAATCTTTCTATGTTTTTTATTTTTTAAAAAAATTCATTCCAAATTCTCTCTTTTCTTTCCTATCTCCTCTTTGACATCAAAAGAAAATTGATATGAGTTATGCATGTATAATCATGCAAAAACACATTTCCATATTAGTTACATTGTGTAAAAAGATACAGAAAAAATTTAAAAATTTGAAATTATATGCTTTGAATTGCATTCACAGTTCTTTCTCTGGAGGTGGCTAGCATTTTTCATCATTAGTCTTTTAGATTTGTCTTGGATTCTTGTACTGTTGAGAAAATAGCTGAGTCATTCAAAGCTGGTCATTATACAATATTATTGATATTATGTTCATTGATTTCCAGTTCTTCATACATTACTTTGTATGAGTTCATGTATATCTTTCCAGGTTTTTTTTTAAAAATAATTAATTGTTTTATTTATTTTCTTGTTTACATAATTCATTTCCATGAGATTTTGAGTTACAATTTTTCTCCCTGTCTTTCCCCTACCCACAAACCCCAAACAGCCATCCCACTGTAAAGACCCTCCCCCAATCTGCTCTCTTTTATGTCCTCCTCCAATGCCCCTCTACCTTTCTGGTAGCGCAGGGTGGGTCTCCCTACCACAGTGCCTGTATATCTTAATTCCCAGTTGCATGTAGTTAATAATATAAATATAAATAAATCAATATGTACATACATACATAAATACATACATGCATTTTATGTATTTAACATTTATTATTAACATAATTTAACATTATGTATTTAACAAATATTTAACATTTGATTGTAGAATATAAATTCCAGACTCTTTGGGTTCCTCCCTTGTCACCCACCCCCACTGGAATGACAAGCAATTCAAGACAGACTGTACATGCTTAATGATGCATGACATCTCCAGAGTGGACATATTGTGAGAAACCGATCATATGTCCCTCCTTCCTATTCCATTTCCCCCCACCTTGTTCTATTCTCTACCCTGTCCCTGTCCCTTTACTCAAGTGTGTGCTTCCAGAAACCCTCCCCCTGACCCTGCCCTCCCTTCCATCATCCCACCTCGGATGTCCTTCCCCCTACTCTGCTGTGTGGCAAGATACCCAGTTTAGTGTTTATGTCACGCCTTCCCTAAGCCAAATTCAATGAGAGTAAATGAAAGTAAAGTTGTAACAGTTATCCTTTGTCTCTTTCATATGGGATGATTAACTCCATTTTGTCTCTCCCTGTCTCCTCTCATTCTAGTCCTCTTCCACC
>JAQQSW010020615.1:0-10818 GCA_028646575.1 Pseudocheirus occidentalis | reverse complement strand
TGAAGATTGTATATAATATTGTGAACTGTTGAAACTGTGAACATTGTACTGAATAAACATTTGTAATGGAATAAACAGAGTGTTCAGTAATACTGTGTAATCCGAATCTTTAAAGCTCCTCACAGTAGCATTCTCTCAGAAATCTACTGCTGATTGGCTTCACAACATAGTTCCAGATTGTTCTCCAGAATGGTTGTATCAGTTCACAGCTACCCCAACAATGCATTAGAGTTCCAATTTTTCCACATCCTCTCCAGCACTTGCCATTTTCCTGTTTTGTCATCTTAGCAAATCTGACTGGTGAGATGTGGTAGAAAGGGTTGTTGTTTTTTTTTTTAGTAGAGGAAACACATAGGTTTGGTTTTAAACAAGGAGATTAATATCAACACAGTAAGATACTAAAGGAGTACAATTCAGTTATGGAAAACATTGAGGACAAATACACAGTGGTGGAAGCAGAGAGCATGAGAATCATAGCTTGGCAGTTATCTAGATTGTTTGGAAAATCATAATAAGTGAAAATAATTTGCACGAGTCAGATTGTAAAATGTTTTGAATTCCAATATCCTGAAGGTTTTGTTTTGTTTTTGCTTTTTTTAACCATGAATGTTTTTGAACAGAGTAATGCCATGATTTGAGAGGTGTGTTTGAGATATTGTTCCATGTGAATCAGGGAAATAGATTAAACACAGGAAATAGTAAAGTCAATAGATGGCATTTTTAAAAGATTGAAGAGAATTTGTATGCTAAAAGGAAATGAGAGACAGACAGACACACATAGAGACAGATAGAGACAGAGAGCTTCAGAGAGAGAGAAACAGAGCAAGACAGATTGTTTAAAGACACAAGTTAGAGTGGCTACAATAATTTTATGAAGCAATTGGGGGGTAGAATTAGGGATACAGGTTGATTGATAAGTTTTGCAAAGATAGAAGATGATATACCATGTCATCTGATATTAAGGGAAGAAGAAGAAGTCATATAAATACACTTAGAGATTAAGACATAAGGAAGTTTATTGAGGTCAGAGAGCTATGATCTTCTTACTGTAGTAATGGTCTGATATGTGCCTAAATGATCTAAAATGGAATCACCCGCATGGAAGATGCTGAGGGTAATTTTACAGGAAACTAGAAGACTAGAACATGTCTACATAGTCTGCATTGGCCTACCACATATTTGGAAGCAGCCTTTTTTTGTTTGGCGTGGTAGGTTGAACTGTTATAGTCTTTAAAAATGTCCACACTCAATAGCAGTTAGGAATTTCTCAGTATTGATATCTGAAGGTGAATGTGAATTCTTTATTCATAACTTCTGAGACCATGTATTAAGTGGAAGGGCCCCATGGCTTCCTTCTTTATCCCAAACTAAGCCCATATGGCTCCAAGAACTTAGAGTGAGTTTTGGCCTTTTATTTCATTCATTTCTGTTCTAGATGCAGGAAATGGAGTTTCTAATCCAGCTCTGGAGCTCAAACTCCCTCAGAATGTAAGCATCTGAGAGTTAAGGAATACAGGCCAGATATTGTGATTTGGGATTCCCAGAATGTCAAGGACCTGGGGACACCAGTCTATCCAGTTTAGGACATAATTTGATGGGAACAACACTATGGAGGAACTAAGCAAAAGTGTAAAACTAATCCCTTCTTTCTTACAGATGGCGCATGTAAGGAGGATTATATCCCCAAAGTGTTGCAGGAAATGATTATACATTTAGTTTTGCTATATCTTTGAATTGAATAGACTTTTGTGAAGCATAATCTGATTAAATAAATGGAATTGGAGTGCTAGTAAATGGATGAGTGCCTATTAATGGGGTTGCTTGAGACATAATTAGTGAAAGTGTAAACCACTGACAGAAAAAAATGAGAGGATCACTAACTCATTCAGGAACCAGAGACTGGAGTGGGATGGGGGGAGAAAGGATATATAAAATATTACAGGCCTAGTCTTGAGAGACTGGGGCCAGAGTAACTATGTAACCTTAGTGAAGTACGAGACAAAGTTGTCTAGTGAGAGAATAGGGAAGAAGAAAATCTGGATACTTTAGGGAAGAAAGTTTGGAACAGCTATGGTGGGGAATACAATGTATAGTTAGAAATAAATAATACCACAGGCATGGACCAGAGAGGGTGAGGTTGAGTTTAGATAGCATACATTTGTGATAAATGGCATAACATTCTGTTTCTCAGCAGAGTTTTTTAATTTCCTACAACAATGTGATGGGTTCCCACCAGACATTAGGAGAAAAAAGCAATGTATGGGAAGAGTTAAAGAGTACTGAGGCTTAACAGTGCTGGAAGGTAGAAGATGCCTCAACTTTTGTCTTACTAAATTGTTCCAAGGTTAAACAATCACTTCCAGGAATTTTTTCTTCTTTTTTAATTCCCCTGAGTTGTCTCAGGCAACTTGCATATTTTCCCTTCTGTTTTACTCTTAGATATGGAGAACATCTATTTTAATCTATTGCTTTTACCCAGTGGATTGAGTGAAAGTAAAAGAAAATCTAAGCAAAGTATATTGGCTAATGAGTGGACAAGGCCTGAGGCACTGAGACTGAAGACCTAGGAATATGATTTTAGAATCACAAAGTCATTGTATATCATCCTGCACTTACCTGGTTTGTAAGCAGACTCATTCTTTCATTACATTCTTAAAGCTCATCTACCTCATCCACTCATTAGCTAGTAGGTTTTGCTTAGTATATGTATTATATTTGCTCCATTGGGCACAAGAAAAATAGTAGAATACACACTCCCCATATCTAAAAAGAATATACTTAAGAGAAATAAGGGAATAGCTAAGGGCAAAGAGCAGGTAGAATAATTCAACTGTTACCATAACCAAGATCTCTCTAATTCCTGAGAGGCCTATATATTTCCATGATAAGAAACTTCACCTAATGCATATTATGACCTTGAACCTTAGCTGTCAAAGAAAATTGTTTGTACTTTCTCAACACAAAGTAGAAAACAAAACTCAGGGTGTTAAAAGCTAGAATAGATATCAAAAGCTTATCCATACCATTTCCCCTGTCTCCAGCTGCCTATAACCATCTACCTCTTGATGATTAAGAATATTTCTCCTTTAAAAAAATCAGCAACAGTTGACATTTATGTGATGCTAATATTTACAAAGTACATTACATATGTAATTTACTTCAGTCCTCTAAAGAGCCCTGTGAGGTATGTGGACGCTATTATATAGAGTTGCTATTATTATTCCCATTGTACATAGGAAGAAACTGGGTCTGAGAAAGGTTATATAATGGAGCCAGCTCTGAACAGCTCAATAAAGAATTTGTAATGAGAAATTGGCAAATTCTACAAATCAAATTTTTCAAATTCATTTATTGCTTTATTGCTCTGCAGACTTTGGAAAATTATGATGTTAATAATGTAAGTTAAATTTTAAATTGATGTGTATATTATTTAGAAAGCCAGTTGTTAAACATTTATCAGTACAACCCTATATATTACTCTTATTTGCTGCAAACTTAGCACATAGTAAATGTTTAAAAAACCCTTGTCATTCACTTATTCATACACATGTGTAAAATACACATAAATGTATATGTGTATATGTATGTGAGCATATATGTATATAACATAGAAACACAAATATGTGTGTATGCATATTATGTATATTATATATAAACATAGTGTGTATGTTTGCCTGTGTGTGTGTATACACTTTTTGTTTTTTTTGTTTTTGGCTTTTTTTTTGGAGGGCAGTTGGGGTTAAGTGACTTGCCCAAGGTCACACGGCTAGTTTTATTTTTTTGTGTTAAGTGTCTGAGGCCGGATTTGAACTCAGGTACTCCTGACTCCAGGGCCGGTGCTCTATTCACTGAACCGCCTAGCCGCTCCGTGTATGCACTTTTATATAATCCCTCCTTATGGGATTATATAAATTCATATGGATTTCACTGAGGCATTGTATCAGCAAGCACAGTAGCATACCCAGGGTGGCTGCTAGCACAGGTTCTTAGATCTGCTTTTCTAAAGGAAAGCAACTCAAAATGGGTTAACAGTCTTTCTTTAATTAAACAAACATATCATTTACCTAGTTCAGGGGAAAAAGTCAGCACCCTGAACTCCAGAGAATACAAACCCAAGTTACAAGCACAAGTTACAAACAGACCAAGAAACAGATCAGCAGATGGGCTTGCAACCATCTGACCATCACGTCCATTACCTATTCAAGTTACCAGAGAGGGAAGCATCAACATCTGGGTTTTCCAAACCTGGGGGGGCTCAATGTCTTCCCAGTCTCATCTGGCCGAATCACACAACTCTTCTTAAAGTGAGCCCCAAAGCAAAGCTTCACATCAGGGCATGTATATAGGCTTCTCCTGGGTCAGCCCTCTTGACCCACTGTCCAATTGCACAACAACAAGGTGTGGCCATTCCCCCCCAAAAAACAAGCTTCTCGCCACAGGCTCCACGTGAACATTCTTGGAGCCACTTAAGCAAAAGGGCTAAGTGCAGGAAAGAGCTTCAGATTCCTGTTACAGGCATGCAGTCTCTCAGGGATCAATGAAATTAACCAAATGAGATTTTCAAATATGGGCACCAGTATGAAACTCTTATTTTCTTTGTGCACTGTGAAATAGATATGTGTATGTGTATAAATACATATATGTTTATGTCATTTGTTATTCGTGTGTGTATGTGTGTGTGTGTGTGTGTGTCCTGGAAGGCCTCTTAGGGAATTTATGTGTCATATGTCAATGGTTCTTGCAAATTAATGAGATGAAGAGTTAGGTATGATTCTATTGGTTGGATTTTAAGCAGTTGTTGTTAAGTAATTTTAAAATCATGTCTGACTCTCCATGACCCCATTTGGAGTTCTTTAAGCAGAGATACTAGAGCAATTTGCATTTTCTTCTCCAGCTTATTTTGCAGATGAGGAACTGAGGCAAATATGGTTAAGTAACTTACTCAGCGTCACATAGCTAGTAAATGTCTGAGGCTGGGTTTGAATTCATGAAAATGAGACTTCCTGACCCCAGACCTGGCACTCTGTCTACTGAGCTGTATACCTGCCCTGAATTTTAAGCTAAATTTCACTAAATGGAACACAATTGATTTTATCTATTGTAAATATGTTGCCTTTGATCAGGTTGCTTTACGTATATTTGATATTATGTCTTGAGAATGAATTCAGAAAAAAAACTTGCAGATTCATTGTCTATGAAACTGAATTATACACTGTTTAAGTAATATATTTTTATCAAGGAATATACAGATATGCTCGAATACTTAAATACTCAAATGGATCTATAATCTCATACATTGCGTTCTCCAAAGAAGGAGACTATAACCATCAATGCCTGCCTCTCTCTATTACCCTCATCTATGTTCACCCAAGTGTTTGCCATAGGGATATGAACAAATAAATAGAAGCCTTCTTTGCTATCTCCTGAAATTGTAAGGATGTGAGTGGAACACCCTTCCTCCTTACCTGTCATCCCTCAACTCTACCCCATGAACAATCCATCTTCTCCTTCTATTACACATTTGCTTGATGGGAACTTTTTTCTTGTTTTTGGAAGTTCCTGATTAGTTATAGGTTGTGGCCTACTCATACTTGCCATTCACCCCTCTTTTGCTCATTTTTGATATTTACAATTAATTTGAGACTTGTTTTTCATATCTTGCTGGCATATTGTGAGATCAACAGAACATTGATTTGAAAAACAACACAGATGGGCCTTTGATTTTGAGGGAAAATTGTGATAGTCAAATTTGTCTTTCAGTTTCCTAAAGGTAATTCATTCTGCTCTCCTCCACCTGTTTAACTTTGGGACCAACTCAGTGTTGATTTATGTTGTCTATTTCAGATAGAGATGTTGATATATATCAGTTATTCTGATTATGCATCCCAAATGCATAGAAGATATCTGGGCGATAGTCATTCTTCATTGGCATGGTCCTTCCTTCAGAAATAATGAGCGTGCTCTAATTTCCATCCACAACCCTGCTTGGTTTCAACTCCAAGAAACAAGACACCACTCTCAGGATAAGTTGATCACCTGAAATATTAGGATAAGTTGGCCACTTGAAATCTCATCACCATGCTTCTAATTTAGCCTTTGATATGCAAGATCAATCCCCTAGTTTTCTCTCCGTCTGATTGCAGGACTAGCAGGTAAAGCATTTAACTCCTCCCCAAATTTTACTTTATGGACAGCAAGAATTGGACATCCAACTCAAATTTCCAAATGCAGCTTTGCTTATGTTCAAGTCCAGGGGAAAAAATTACCCCCTGTTCTCCCCTCCTTTTCAACTTCTTTTTGTGTATTATTTCCCCCATCATTAAATTGTAAGTTCTTAAGAGCAAGACTGTCTCCCCTGGAGAGAGTTTGGCTTCAGCTGGCTTCTTCAATTGGTGAAACATATAGGTGAAGCATTAACAGAATGATCAATTATGTTTTCTCAAAGGCAGCTTCAAAGAAAATTTACAAACAGAAGCATTTGCTTCACTCAGTTCTGGTCACTAGCCAGTTAGGTAACTGGCCACTGAACTTAAATCACAGTAGGGGAAGTAACATCCAACTGGTCTTGTTATTACAACATGACCAACAAATCCTGTGGAGTTGGTAGAGAGTCCAGGCCAAAACAACATATTTGGGGCAATTTGAGAGAATTAGTTACTTGACTATTTTTTTTTCTGCCTAATCCTAATACTTTACCTGAAGACAACCTACTTCAAGAGTTTTTTAACTTGGGTCCTGAAGCTGGATTTCAAGAAGTATATGAAATTAGATGGGGGAAAAAGCATCATTTTGTCAATATGATTTGATACCTTTGTAATTTTTTGAATTTTATTTTGTGGATTTTAAAGCAATCTTCTGAGAAAGTTTATAGTCCTCACTGGACCGCTAATGGATCTATGACACAAACACAAAAGGCTGAGGACACAGTCTCCTGAGAATGACTGCAGCCTAAAAATCCACTTCATTTTATCTAACATATGTAGCCTGTCTTTTTGGGGGATGGGGGGGATTAGGTGATATTATTGCCGCTTAACATGAAGCTAGGAGGCCAAATTTAAGAACGGGAGCTGAGTAGAATGTAAGAAGCACGATTACTGCCACAATATCAACTAGAATAAAAAATTAAATATAAAAATAGCAAATTAGAACACCTAAGGAGTCACACGAAATTTATTGTTAGTTTGTTATCCTTCTGTCTCTTCTTTTCAAACTAAGAAGTTTAACCTCTATAGTGTTTTCTGTCAAGAATACCTCTCACAAATCTTAAAGGCAGCAGTGGAGAAATTCTTTTAGCACCAACAGAGACTCATTGAAACAATTAATAACAGGTTCCTTCTTCATGGGAAGAGGTTTTACTTTTATCTTCACATAATAGCTGACCTGTCTACCTATGCCAAATACAGCTGTGAAAATAGAAGGGTACTGAGTATCCTTATAGGATTTGTGGATTGGAGTGTTGTTTAAATAAAACTGTGCTTGCATTGAAATAAATGACTCTTCCCTTGTCTTTCTTTTGTAGACAGAATTGGTTTGTCAGTCAGCCAGGTAAGTATCTGAAAGGATGACAGAGTGCTGACACAGGGATAAGATCAATGAAAACATTAGTTAAGAACCTGGGTGGAGAAAAAAAGGTGTTACCCTCAGGGATAAATGGCTCCTGTTTTAAAATAATTGGATGGATTACAAAAGTCAGGGTGGAACCTTAAGCTGGAAAAAAAAAAGAGCAGGTGAAGGATAATTGGTTAATATTCTTTTAATACACAGTCATGGACCCACCTCAGTTTACTTACTTTGAATGAAATCAGTGCAAAGTGTTATGATAAAGGAATGTTTTTCAGTCACATCTTTTATTTCACCTCTCTTTCCCACACCAGAAACTTTAGATAGTTTTCACTACTTGAGCTCACAGAATTATTTGTCTGCTCCTGTTTTATACTCCTGGATAAACTGGCCAGCTGACAAAGTCAGAAAACAAGGATGGCAGAGGTTTGATTTGAGAACAGCAGCACAGTTATCTGGTTGTGTTTGAGAATTTATTATACCAACACTTTTAGTTCCCACAGGAATGCAAGTGTTGTCATATTGTTATCTCCATATTTATTTCTGCTTTCTCTGATATTCTGAGGATGTTCCCTGTCAACAAGTAAAGTCCAAAAGTTTCAGGAGAACTCACAAGTTATCAGCAATTTATCATTTATTTTGAATTAGGTTTTAGCGTGGGTTAAATATCCCAGTCTTTAAAAACTTTGACTATTATATCATCTGGATTTGCAATGAAAGTCTCCTTGGAGCTCAGTCATTTAGTATAAATTCCCTGTGAAAGAGGTCCAACACATAAAATGTTAATTTCTTTAAGTCTAGTGAGACATATGCATTTTTAATAGAAAAAAAGGAGGACAGTATTCCTATTGCATGTACTTCATCATTCTTAACCTTCTCAGGACAGCACTGTATTTGGACTTAGCCTGCTATACAGTAAAAAGTGACTTTCTAGTATAGTTACAGCCTCTGTTACATTAATTTAAGTAGCATACATTTCTACTATTTCATTTGAAAGATTTGAATTGCTTCAAGAAAGGATCCTGAAGAATTTTACCTCATCTTTGTGCAGGGCAGCTTTAAAATTTTCCTTACTAAATCATAAAGATCTCTCTAGATCAGCAGTTCTCAATCTGTGGGTCACAACCCCTTTGGGGGGTCTAATGTCCTTTTCACAGGGATTGCCTAAGACCATTGGAAAACACATATTTCTCATGGTCTTATGAACCAAAATACCACTCCTCTATATGTCTGCAGGTAGGTCTGCCCACATACAGATACACCCATATATGAGTATTAAAGGGTTTTAGCATTAGGAAGATTGAGAACCTCTGCTGTAGATGATGATTCTATATCATTTTTAGGTTGTGTGTGTTATTTCTTTCTGTACTTTAAATGAACATTAATTAAATTGGGAAAAGTTCTGTGAAAAACTTCATTTGAATGATTGATATTTCACCATATTTTCCTATATGTTGTAGTAGACTCATTTTCAATATCACTTCTGCTCTTCATTGCTTAAATACTTTTGGCCAGTCATTTAAAAATGTAATAGTTTGAGTTAAGAAAGGTTGAGGAAAGAGTGGAGTCATTTCTATCTATATTGCTAGTAAAAGTTTACTAGAGGGGGTGGCACTAAAGGTAGATCTTGAAAAATTGAGGGGCTCAAGAAGGAAGTAGTTAGGGAAAGAAGAACATCTTATATGAATGAAGAATGATGTGATGGGAAAATATGGTAGATCTGTGCTGCTAATTCCTTACCCAGTCTTCAAAAGCATCTCAGGTGCCAACTCTTTTGTGAAGACTTCCTTGATAATGGCAGAATAGGTGCACTCTCACTTTTCTTGTTCCTGCTGTCCTTAGTCTTTTTACCTCATGACAGAATAAATCTATATATTCTTTGTAAGAATAATTTAGAAACCTATTATAACAGTATACAAAGTTATCATATTGTGTAATATATGTATAAATTATTTTTCTTTAGTTTTTTTCACAACATATCTTATTTCTTGAATGAAGTTTGTTATACTAAACGTTGCACATTTTCTCAGTATATTACACAGGGCTAAGCTAAGCATTCATTAGGTACTCAGTCAATGCTTTTTGATTTATTATATGATGTTTTGAATTAGATAATCCTCATATTTTTATATTAGGATGAGGAAAAAATATTAAAAAGGATTAGGAAAATTATCTACCATCACAAATGAATGAATGGATAAATGGATATTTAGAGAGATAAATAAATAGGAAAAGTGATTAACTCCATTTGCTCCCAATGTGAGATACAGGCCAGTAGTGGGAGAAAAAACTGGAAATAAAAAATAGTCCATTTCTGTGCTCAATTTCAGTTGAGAGATCCTGGACATTTTTTACTTTACGTTTCAGAGGAAAAGGCTGTCTTATGTGAATAGGTGATAGATTATACAGAAATGGCTATTTAGTCTAAAAGTAGGTAGTAGAGAAAAAAATGGTTATAACAAGATCAAAGATAGTCCTAAGAGGAACTTCCCACAGTCCTTGGTTAACAATAGATTTAAATAATGATTGAGTTAAATTAAACTGGCCACTATGTGGCACAGTGAATAGAGGGTGGAACCTGGAGTCAGGAATTCTCACCTTCCTGATTTCAAATATGGGCTCAGATACTTGCTACTTGTGTGACCCTGAGCAAATCACCTTGTTTACCTCAGTTTCCTCATCTGCAAAATGGTCTGGAGAAGGAAATGCAAACCATTCCAATATCTTTGCCAAGAAGACTCCAAATAGGGTCACAAAGAATGGGATGTGACTGAAACAACTAACAACTGCTAAGTTAAATAGCATAAAAAGGAGTAAAATCCCTGTCACTCAGAAAAGATAACATTTATATTTATTTGCTTATCCATCCACCATCTATCTATCTATCTATCTATCTATCTATCTATCTATCTATCTATCTATCTATCTATGTATTTGTAGATGGGGAAGACTTGTATTTTATGAGAAAACCTCTACCAATGCATGGATATGTCTTATAATGTAAGAGTATTAGCAATTTTCCAGGGACTCTGAGAGATTCAGTGGTTCATACTACCTGTATGTGTCATAGGCAGGAGTTAAACACAGTTCTATTCTCTTCTCCTTTGTTTCAGTTTCTCATTATGAGGTATCTTTACTCCTCACTGAAGTGAATCCATATAGATGCTCCAAACTATTGCCTTGATCTTCAACAACATATTGCTCTCACTATCAACTCCTCCCCCCCTCAAACCTTCCTTTGTTTAGTAATCACTAATA
>JAQQSW010020614.1:0-10818 GCA_028646575.1 Pseudocheirus occidentalis | reverse complement strand
GGGGTACATTCCAGACTGAGAAGCTTTTCACTAATTTCATGTCCCACACAGTCACATGGCTAGTTTTTTGTGTTAAGTGCCTGAGGTCATATTGAAGAGGCTACCCAAAGAGGGTTAGGGTTGCCTGAGACCCCCTAATACCAACATCTGGGGTCCTGCTGAAAGAATTTGACTTCTCAAAGAAAAGTAAAGTTTGCTGAAAGTTCATTAAAAGTTCACTATGTGTGGGGCGGCTAGGTGGCACAGTGAATAGAGCACCGGCCCTGGAGTCAGGAGTACCTGAGTTCAAATCTGGCCTCAGGCACTTAACATAAAAAACTAGCCGTGTGACCCTGGGCAAGTCACTTAACCCCAACTGCCCTCCAAAAAAAAAAAAAGCAAAAAAAAAAAAGTTCACTATGTGGGGTAGGCTCTAAAGGAGCCGGTCTATGCTAGATCTTTCTATGGCACTCTCACAGAGCAAGTCTGTGCCAGGGCAGTCTGTGGGTCTCACACCATATGGAGGGAAGATGAGGTCTTATATACAGAGGAACCTAGGAGTGGTCTAGAGGAGGAGTTTGGGGAGGGTCTTCAGGTGGAGTTAATGAGGTCAGTGCAAGAGTGGATTGATATTTTGATAGTCTCCAGGGTGGGAAGCAGACAGACAATGGAGGGCCAGGCTAGTAAAAGAGGTTTGGGCCTAGCCACAATGAAATATTTATGGGCTCTGCAAATGCCTCATCAAGTGGGAAGATCCAATCAGACCCCTTCAAGGGGTTTCCCAGAGCCTGTACTTCAAAAGATTCAAGGAGAGCTCAAAGGGGGTCCCAGAGCCTGCACCTCATCAGTATTTGGACTCAAGTCCTTCTGACTCCAGGGCCGGTTTGTTTTTTGAGGCTTATTCTCAAACCTTTCTTTATGCAGGAAGGGACTTCCAGGCCCTTTGCCTGTAGCTCCCAAAAGTTCTCCTTTGGGTTGTCTTTTACAACATTGGGAAAAATGTATCTACACTACTATGTTTCTATATCACCTACTTGAAGAGGTACCCAAAGAGAGTTAGGGCTGCCCAAGATCCCAAAATACCAACATGCCGGGTCCTGTGGAAAGAATTCGACTCAAGTCTTCTCAGCCAAAAAAAAAAGTAAAGTTTTATTGAAAGTTCAAGTTCGCCATATGGGGTAGACTCTTAAGGAGCCAGTCTATGCTAGGTCATTCTATGGGGCTCTCACAGAGCAAGTCTCTGCTAGGCCATTTCATGGCGCTCTCACAGAGGAAATCTCTGCTAAGCTATTCTATGGCGCTCTCACAAAGATGGAGGGAAGATGGGGTCTTATATACAGAGGAATCTAGGGGTGGTCTAGAGGAGGAGATTGAGGAGGGTCTTCAGGAGGAGTCAGATGAGGTCAGACTCCAGTAATGAGTGATTAAGGGTGGAAATTTGCTGGAGGCTACCTGGAGACCATAGACAATGGTGGGCTAGGCCAGTTCAAGAGTGGGAACAGGAACATTAAGGGTAGGAAACTATTGGAACAAAGGAGGACTAAAGACTTGGGCAGAGCCACAACTTAAGGCCCATGACCTCAGGCAAATACCTTCCTTGGAAGAATTTACTTTCCCAGAGCCTGTAACTCAAAGATTCAAGGAGCACAAGGGGGGGTCCCAGAGACTACACCTCATCATACTCACTCCTTCATAATTCAGAAATGATGCCAGTGGATGGAAGTTGGATTGTCTGCTGCTGTGATCACACAGACAATGTATTAACTTTCAGAACTCTTGGATACTAGTGAAATTACTTCAAACGCTAGAAACAGTAGAGTAATAGTAAAATATACTTTGGATTGAGAGTAAAAGAAAGATCAGATAGCATTTTTCCATGGGAGAAAGAAAAGAAGATACATAGCAATAGCAAAGCTCCTGACATAGAGCATTCATTAAAGGGGTGTAGATAAAGAACCAAATAATCCTTTTTTTTCCTGGAAAGGGGATAGAGAACAAAACAAGCTTTATGAGAGGTGGGCAGAGAGAGACACTGCCTTCCCTAATCTTTTCATGAAGTGAGAGAAATAGTATCCTTTTGAAGGACAAAATGACAATGATAAAGAACAATACTTGGAATGACAAAGAAGCATTGTACCAGGTGGGAAATGACACATAAGATTCCTTTCTGGTGTTGGAAAGGCTTCCTAAGTGAGTGTTTCTTTTTCTTATTAAGAAAAAAAAATGTAGCAGGCTGAAATTTGGACTCCAAACACACCTTCTTGAAGCTTTCTTGCATCTCTTTGATATTACAAAATATTCTTTACAAAACAGGATTTTTAATTCTTCAGGTTTCAGATTAAAGTCTAGATTCTCTACAAGATGAAGGCTATAAGGTATAATTTGAGAATATTGCTAAACAGTAAACTTCTAAGGTAACCTAACTTTGATTTGTCTTTTTCACTAAAGATTGCTAGCTTGGCAGTTTGGAACTATGCTCAACGAGTTGTAAAATTGTGTATACACTTTGATCCAGCAATACTATTAGTAGGTCTATCTCTCAAGAACATCCAAAAAAGAGGGAAGGGACCTATTTGTACAAAAACATTTATAGCAGTTCTTTTTGTTTTGCTTAAGAATTAGAAATTGAAGGGACACCCATCAACTGGGGAATGCTAAACAGGCTATAGTATATAATTATAATGGAATATTATTGTGCTATAAGAAATGACAAGTAGGATTGATTTGAAAAAAATCTGGAAGTACTTATATGAACTGATGCATAATGAAGTGAACAGATCCAGGAAAACATAGTAACATTACTATTATTCAGGGAAGAATTGTTAATGACTTAGCTATTCTCAGCAATCCAATGATCCAAGACTATCTTGAAGGACTAATAATGAAGTAAACCATCTGCCTCCAGAGAAAGAACTGATATTGTTTGAATACAGACTGAAGCATACTATTTTCCCTTTTGTGCTTTCCTTTTTTTTATCCTATTCTCCTTGTACAAAACGACTAATATGAAAATGTTTTACATAATTGAACACATATAACCTACATCTGATTGCTTACCATCTCAGGGAGGTGAGAGGGAAGAAAGGAAAGGACAGAAGTTAGAACCCAAAACTTGAAATAAAAAATGCTAAAGAAAAATTATCTAAATCAGTATTGATTAGAAAAATTCAAATTAAAATAACTCTAAGGTAACAACTCATGCCTATCAGCTTGACTAATGTGAAAAAAAAGTAAAATGATAAATGGAGAAGATGTGGGAAAATTGCAACACTAATACATTGTTGGTGGAGTTGTGAACTGATTCAACCATTCTGGAGAGCAATTTGGAACTATGCCCAAAGGGCTATAAAATTGGCATACCTTTTAATCCAGCAAAGCAGTACTAGGTCTGTATCCCAAGGAGATCATAAAAAAGGGAAAAGGACCAATATGTACAAAAATATTTATAGCACTTCTTTTTGTGGTGACAAAGAATTGGAAATTGAAGGGATGCCCATCAATTGGAGAATGGCTGAGCAAGTTGTGGTATATGAATATAATGACATACTATTGTTCCATAAGAAATGAGGAGCAGGTGAATTTCAGAAAACCCCAGAAAGACTGACATGAATTGATGATGAGTGAAGTGAGCAGAACCAGGAGAACATTGTATACAAAAACAGCAACATTGTGTGATGACCAACTTTGATAGACTTAGCTCTTCTCAGCAATACAATGATGTAAGAAATTTCTAAAAGACTGGATAATGCTATCCACATCCAGAGAAAGAACTGTGGAGTCTGACTGCAGATAGAAGCAGACTGTTTTCTCTTTCTTTCCCCTTTCTTGTGATTTTTCCTTTTTGTTCTTATTCTTCTTTCACAACATGACTAAGGGGGAGATATGTTTAATATTATTGTACATGTATACCCTATATCAGATTGCATGCTGTCTTAAAGAGGGGATAAGGGGGGAAAATTAGAACTCAAACTCTTGTAAAAGTGAATGTTAAAAACTACATATTTTTTTAAAAAAATATCAAAGAACTGGAAAAATGATTATTAGCTTGGGATGTCAAAACAGCACAGCCTTGATTAAAAAATAAATGAGACTTGAGGAATTACTATATGCAGTTACCTATTGTAAGCCTCATTTACTTTCTTTTAATGGCTGGCATAAAGTTGCAGGTCTAATAACTCTGGTTTCCAAAATGATTGTGACTGGTGGAAGAGAGGACCGAACCATTCACTCAGTATTTCCTAAGGGCACACTCCCTACTGACTATGTGTCTTTCTATAAAATTGTTTATTCAAAATTTTTATTTATACAAGGAAGTGAGCATTTGGCAGTTTAGCTCATGGCCATCTTAAAGTTCATGCACATTCTGGAGTGGGGCTTCTGACAGAGTGGGTATGGCTGATTCTGCATTTCTATCTAGATACAAACTCTGGTTCATAAGAGAATGCAGGAGGGATTTGATATTCTTGACCCATTTCTTGGCAGGGAGAGCATATTGTGCATTTCCTTCTGAATTTGAAAGAATCAAGCTGAATTGTTTTGATTTAATATATGGATGGAGTAGTATTCTCAGTGTCCTAGGGGAAGTTCCATTCTGATGGGTACTTAAAGCAAAGGTACGTCCATTAATTTGGGGCAGAACAATTCCCTACCTAGGTTGCTGATACATCTCACTCATAAATGCACAGACATTTAAGTTCCAGAACATTTTTAATGTTTAATTTAATTTAAATTAATAAATTTAATTAATCAATTTTTAATGTTAATATTTAACATATTTAATGCTTCTCTGGATCTTGAGGTAGGCTGATAATTTTCCAAATCAGGTGAGAGGATTTCTAGAAATTAGTGTAATAAGTAGGAGAGCTGTTCCTTTCCTGGTATATCAATGCCATTACCTTCCAGATGTATCCTTAGCCCATTCCTGTCAGCCAGGTAGTGAACTGGCTAAACTGTACATAATCCATCCTTCTTTTGATTCTTATGGCAGGGAGTGATCCTGCCAGGAAGTCCAGGAGCATGCTTGTCGTCATAAAGCCTTCATTGAGGCTTTATGATATGATAAATTTCTGGGACAAATGGGGTTTCATCATCAAGATTTGGAACTCCAATGTGTTAAGGCAAATACAGTTAGTTAATGGAGGTTCTTAGTGTTTCTTGAAAACAACAACAGCTATTTCTCTTACTGAGAGATCTTTCAAAGGCTAAGGAATTACTTAGAATCTGTGGATTCAATTAGGCCCTGCCATATTCAGGAAGAAGAAACATTGATTTTAGAGATAATCTTGTGATTGACTGTCAATTCAATGAAATTATATTCAACAAATACTTCTTGAATCTCTCTTAAGTATTTATCTAGGATGGTAGAGAAATACAAAATTATATAAGAATATAAAACAAAATTCTTGCTCATAAGTATTTTACATTTTCATCATGGAGACAGGATAAAGTTCATGATCAAATATCAAAATGTGTGCATTAAATACTGATAGGAAATAAAACGAGAGAGCCATTAACATGAGCAGTATATGGAAGGTTTTTTTTTTTTTATTGTTTAGATGGGTAGAAAGTAGAGGAGTGGTCATTCCTGTGAGAGACAGGAAGGAGAAGGGCATGGTGGTCATAATAGTGTATAGGCTATGGAATGGGACCAATTCAACTGAAGCAGAGGTCATCTATCAGGTAAAAGGTAATTAATGGTGGGAAGATAATGTTGAATCAATAAAGTAAGGTTAAATTATGGATGACTAGAAAGCTAGAATAAGCAGTTTGCACATTATTTGATATACATCAAGTAATTTTTTAATCTAGGTATACTAATACGAAATTGTCTCTTTAAAATTATTAATCTGGGGGCGGCTAGGTGGTGCAGCGAATAGAGCACCGGCCCTGGAGTCAGGAGGACCTGACTTCAAATCCAGGCTCAGACACTTAACACAAAAACTAGCCATGTGACCTTGGGCAAGTCACTTAACCCTAACTGCCCTCCAAAAAGCAAAAAAAAGAAAAAAATTATTAATCTGGTAGTGGCACAAATAAGGTAAATTGGGTTGAGAAGAGACTATAGTCATGCGTCTAGTTGAACTATCTAGGAATGTGAGAATAGCTCAGTTGAAGTGATGGCAATGGGAATGGAAAGGAAAGAATAAACCCAGGATTTATTTAGAGTGAACAGTCATTTGGGCTTGTTGACAAAATGAATCTAGATATCGAAGTAGAAGGAGAAGTTACAGATGACTACAAGATTTTGAGCTTAGGTAACGGGAACCACAGCTAAGCTATTGATAGAAACAGAGCAACTGGAAGAGGGAGCTTGTTTTGGAGGGAAAGTGATGAATTTGGTTTTGAACATGTTGAGTTTGACATCCAGGTAGAGACTTTTCAAAACAATTAGAAATAAGGAATTAGAGCTTGATTAATTTCAAGGATGTTCATGGTGGGAAAATGACATAGTCACTTTTCTCTTTAAGTGAAAAGGGAGTGAAATTGATGATGGTTTGTTCTCAAACTGTGAATGTATGAAACTGAGTTCGCCAAATCTGTTTTATATGTCAAATAATGAAGAAATTGGAAATTAATCATTTAAAGTACACCTATGGTTAGAAAAGTTGTTTTAAAATTCTTAACCATTCTGTCTCTGTTTTGAATTTGAATACTGTCTCCATAAATTACACCTGCCGCTCTACTCATAATAATGCCATGGCACTAGTCTCCGTACATTAAAAGGAACCCCTACATGGATTTATATGAACAATTCTATGGCCTCTCCTCTTTTTCTGAAATAGCAGTGAAGGCTTTTCTCACTTCCTTCAGAAAGTTAATACCAGGTATTTGCACGTAAGAATAAGACCCCACATGAAGCAAGGCTCAAGTTTGGCAAGGGCTTTCCTCCGCCTGTGCCATGGAGCCACCACTATGTGGTTTAAAAGGAGGCAGAATAAACAATTCTAGCCTCTTCTCCCCCGACTCTTCTCCAACGGAGACTTTAATTCCTATCAGGAAGCAAGCTAGAAGTTGGGGCTAGCGGCCACTCTGCTCTCCTCAGAAAAAGCAGTTATCAGGCTAAAATTATATCTATTTTCTCCCCTAAATAGGGTTAGTCTAAGGGCTATAATTGGCTTCAAGCTAACTTCTGATGGCTGTGTCATTATGGGGGGAGGTGTGGGGAGGGAAGAACATCAAGCTTTATATCCAAGGCTTGACCTATTTCCCACCTAATTTCAGTTCCACAATGAATACACGTAGTGAATAGCAAAGAAACTTTTTTGTCCAAATCATAGCAAAACAGAAACTGGAGATGGTATACATAAGAAAAACCAATACCAGAGTGAAGAAGCTGTCTCACTGGGAGAGAGGTAAGTATCTTCAATCAAGAGATAGAAAATCCCAGATCTCACTCAAGAGAGAACTCTCCAAAGTCTTTAGTATACCGAGTTGGAGATAGAGATGTGATAGAGAATGCCAGATCCTCTCATACCTTTTCAGAGTCCTTCCCTTCAATAATCCCAAATGGGGTTACCTCTTTTATCTTCCCTCTCAAACCTGGAAGACAGAAATGCCTGAAGTGACTCAAAGCTTGAAGAGTCTGAAGACTAAAGAAGGCTGGACCTTTTTGCTTTCACCAAACTTTACCCCACCTCTCACAGAGGATAGGACATTCATTTTTGCCAATAAGGAGAGTCCCATACCATGGACTTTGGGACAGGGGCTACATTTTTTTTTCTTAGTTCTTTATCCTTTACGAGGTTTCTCATGACTCAAGATGCAGAAGAGGGAAATAATTTCCTAGTTCAGTGGTTAACCCAGCATTCCCAAGTTTTAAGTTCATCGCTAGCTACAAACTAGAAAAAGCTTATGTTATTTGTCCTTTGTTTTTGAGGATAATCAGTGATATCACAGGTGATGTCTTAACTTGTGTGTGAATCGGATTCAAGTGTGGCATAAAGCTGTCAACCTCACTCTCTTTCAGATTTATTGAAGTGGCAAGACAAAAATCAAGATGACTGGTGATGGCTCATGATGCAATAGATGATCTTAGTATCTTTTCTAACCAAGCTCTAAGTACTCTACAGCACCTGCTCCAGCTGCCTTCATGGTCATTGCGAGAAATTGTTCTCATCAGTCCATTCCATCGGGGAAAGTCTTCACACGCTTGGGTGGACATCCTCCAACTCACTGATGGGTTTGAAACCCATCGGTTACCCATAACCTGGTCTAGTCCTTCTACTGAGATGGTTTCTCATAAAGCTTCTTGGAGCCACAGGTAAGAGTTGAGTGTCAGCTAGATATCAAAGATGGATGAGCGGCTCTGAAAAGGGCTCTGCAAGCCCTCACACCAGAGATGCTAGTCCTACCTGAATGCCCTGTTCACCCTCTACCCCCATCCCCTCCCAAAAAAAGAAAAAGAGAGAAAGATACTATACTATGAAGAAGGAAGATTCCAGGAGTCATTATAACTAGCTACTGGGAGGAGATTTGGATTTGCCCGAGGTCAGGACAGAATGTACTAATAGAATGTACATTAGAATTATGTCCAAGGGAGGGGACAATGGAGATGTTCTGAGCATGAATTACATGCTACTCTGGATCTAAGAGGTCAGACGTAGATGATCTGAGAGAAAAGAATAGTGACCTTCTCAGGTCTTTCCTTCTCCCTCTCAGGAGAAAAGATGAATATTTATATGTCCTATACACTCTTTCTCACTTCCTGCTGCTTTTTGACACTGGTAGACTGTTTGATAGGCAGCCAAGGTTTTATAAGCTTTGTTCTTTCCCCAAATGTTTACTTTCAGTTTAAGACATTAACATTGTGATAAAGTGTTAGCCAACAAAAGACCCAAGCTGTTTGATGTATTACTGCACAGATAGCAAAAAGGGGAAGAAGATGAATTCCCCCATTCAGAGACAAAGGACATATTTGTCATCAGTGCTGGGCTCTAGGTTGGAACTGCAGTATCAAAGAGAGGAAGCTGGTGTTATCTTCCACAAGCCTTGCAAAAGAGTGTCTGACACCAAATATAGAAAGATAGGATCCTGGAATTTTATCCTTTCGTATAGGATAATAGGATTCTTTCTTAAAAAGTCAGAAGTCAGAAGCAACACACTATGGGGAAAAGAAAAACTGCTGCTACTTCAATCTGAGAGGTTTGGAGCAACTATATTTCCAGTGGATGCTTCAAAAGCATAAATGCTAAAGAGAAGGGGAAGGTGAGCATGGAATATAGGAGCTATGGCTTAGCAGAAAGAACATCAATGGGGCATATCTGAGTACCACAGTAAGGTTACTCTAGTGGTTTAGGAGGACTGCTAGTCCCTGAAATCACTTATGAGCCTCCTTGGTGCATAGAGATCCATTTTCTCATGTGATTCTCATAACCCTGGAAAGGAGTTATTATTTCTATTTAACAGATAAGGAAAATAAGCTTCGGAGAAGTTACATAATTTGCCTGCGATCACACAAATAGGAAGAGGGGAGGATGGGGTTTAAATTCAGGTTTTGCTTAACTCTAATGCCAGAGCTGTTTCCACTACATTACCTCTCAAACATAGTTGAAAGTCCTTTTAATTTGCTTAGCAGAACAAGGAGGTAAGATTCCAATCTAATACTTGTGAAATAAACTATGTGACAGATTTGGAAGGAAGGAACTAAAACTTAATTAAGTAGTACTGCACTAAACTCTTTACAAAAAATTATCTCATATGATCCTCACAACAACTCTGGGAGATTGGTGCTGTTGTTATACCCATTGTACAGGTGAGGAAACTGAGGCAAACAGTTTAATGAGTTGCTTAGGGTCAGATAGCTAGTAAATGTCTGATACCAATTGAATTAAGGTCTTCTGGACTCCAGGCCCATGTAATCACATGGAACCCGCAATAGGAGGAACTTGCTGAAAGAGTGGGATAGGAAGGGTACAGCAGGAAGGAAGAAGGGAGAGCCAGAAGAGAGCTGGGAGCAAACATCATAGAGGTAAAGCAGTTAATGTGAATGAGAGAGGGGAATTTTTGCTTAAGGGGGCCTGTTTTGTTTTGAAGGCCTGATGGAGGGAAGACTTGAGCATGTCAGTGTTGGCTTCATTAGTCATGTGCACTTGGTTGCTTCATTGCTATGATAGATTTGGCTTTCTGGTTTTGGGATTCAACTTTCTGGCATTTGAATACATGTTTTGGTTCTGTCTTCCATGTGGAGAGTCTGTTACGTTTTGTGATTTACAACTACATCAGCATATTCATAGCCACTGTGGGCATTGTGAATATTGCACTGGCCTTATACTGCCTCTTTCCCCCTCCATACTTAGTCTTATAGTCTTAGTGTTCATGTCAATCAAGGATGATAATAGCACCTATTTCACAAGGTTATTGTGAGAAAAAAATAAAGTTATTGCATAAATATCAGTTATTATTATTATATCATTTTCATTTTTCTTGATGGACTTCAGATATATTACTGGGATGAATTCTTATCTTCTGTAATGGTAACGAAATTTAGAGATGCCCCTGAATTGACTTGGCTTTTGGGTTGAGTGTTAAGACCCAGAGCTTGTGAATCTTACTTGTGGGATGGACTTGTTGATGTGAAGAGAGGAGGCTGACCTGGGAGGAGCCATGAATGGAAAGGAAGGCTCAAGCCCAGAGAAGACCAGAAGAAGTACTTTTGGGAAGAACAGTATCTAGTGTCGTTGAGCCTGAGTTGCTAAGAGAGACTGCAAAGAGTCCATTGGAGCTGCCCAGGACTTTTGAGGACTGCCACCTGGAGCTGCTGAGAACTGAGGAGGCATGGCTGTGATGCCGGTATTTTGTCTGTCTGTTTTGATGTTGTTTTTCCAGATTCACCTGATGGTG
>JAQQSW010020613.1:0-10818 GCA_028646575.1 Pseudocheirus occidentalis | reverse complement strand
GTAGTAGTAGTAGTAGTAGTAGTGGTAGTAGTAGTAATAGAAGTAGTAGTAGTAGTAGTAGTGGTAGTAGTAGTAATAGAAGTAGTAGTAGTAGTAGTAGTAGTAGTAGTAGTAGTAGTAGTAGTAGCAGCAGTAAGTCCATGATCAGGACTATATTAACTGCCTCAGAAGGTGACAATCTGGTCTGTTTACTTGGGGGCTTAGCGGCCACCCTGCACAAATGTATGATGGCATTATCAAGGATCCTGACAAGTTGAGTTGTAGGAACAAGGAAGGCCACAACTGCCATGTGATCACAAAATTTGAGGGCCAGGGGTTCCTTTCCCTTCTTTTCAACAAAATCAACTGGGACTTAAACTGGGCCTCAGAGGTTTGGGCAGGAGTTGGACACAGGTTGGGAATGGGAAGTGTTTTTTTCTTTTTTTGAAGTACGGAGAACATTCAGCCTCATTTTGGTTTAGGGTAGGAGGTGAAGAGGTTTGGAAGTAGAAAACTAGTTTCAGAACAAAGGACTGGCAGATGACCTCTGAGTACTGTTCAGTCAACCCTGATGAAAAGGTGAAGGCTCTGGCGTGGGAAGATTAAAGGAGAGAAGGCTGGGAGGGCTCTCTTTCACAGGTGCATTTGATGAAAGTACGAGGAGACTCTAGGGCCTACAAGTTCAGTCCCTGTGCCTCAATTGGCAGAGACAAAGGACGCTGGCAGGGTCCTGTTCCTGCTGATGGGCTTTCTTTTCTTTTTAAACAATGTGCTAAAACTACGTAAAAAAGGATGGGAAATTAGCTTGATGGCAGTTCCATGCCAGGGCAGAGGGAAGGGCCTGATAGTCTTTATGGTGCAGCTTCAGAAAGAAGGAAAACACATTGTTTTACGCGCCTCCTTGGCCAGACACTGCGCTAAGCGCTTTGCAGGTATCATCTCATCTGGCTCTCATTCCAGATCTGGGTAGGTGCTATTGGTGTCCCTATTGCTCTAATGAGGAAACTGAGGCAGACGACGTTCAATTGACTTTCCTGAGCTCACGCAACTAAGAAAGAGTCAGAATCTGGATTAGAACTCAGTTTTTTTTTCTAAATCCAGGCATAGCGCGCTAGCCATTGCACCACCTAGCTACTTTGAGCTTCAGGACAGATGGCAAAACCCAGGGGACCCCAGGATGCAATGGCAGGTCAGACGGTCAGATGAGGGAAAACATTCACTGGGCAGAGAGTGAGGCCTAGTGTATCAGAGAACGATAAAGCAGGGTCTAAGTACTGCCTAGGAGGGCATAAGGACATCATGCTCAGCCTACAACATGTAGAGTGATCAGAGCCTGCACTGATATAGTCCCCTCGAGTTTCAGAACATTTTAGTGAACATCATCAGTTTCTATGGCAATTTCCACAATGCATGGAATTTGGACTTGACATCAGAAAGAACTGGATTCAAATTCTGTCTCTGACACTCAGTTTCCTCATCTGTGAAATGGAGACTTTAAAGCTCACAGTTAAGAGTTTCAGTGGGAAGACTGAAACTCAGATAGGATATCCCTATAAAGGACTCTACCAACTTCAAAATCCAATACAAATGTTAGCTGTTAAGAGCATGACCTCATGAGAAGGCATTCCCAGGCAGATAGATGATGCACAGACCTCATGAGGCTGGACAGCCTCAGGAAAATGCAGCTCAGTTCTGTAAGCAAATCTACTGTGGAAGGAGTTGCCATCTGTCCACTGCAGAGGAAGGAGCAGAGAACAAAGGGACAGGACATCTTCTTCTCTGGCTAATCTTTCTCTGAAATCAGCCTTTGCTCTGATGGTCCCTTTCTGCCGAGCCCCTTTGATATTGAAATCAGAGCTAAAGTTCATTTGTTTTTTTCTAAAAGCACATCTTATTCCAGGGAATGGGTGTCAGCTCACACATTTTAGCAAAGCTCTGACCTTCTACTAAGAGCTGGTCAAACAGATGAAAGTTCACTTGGGGAAGGGCTTGGATTCCCAACATGGGTGAGGCCAGTTTTTAAGCCATGAGAAAGCTTGGCTCTTGAAATGACAAAACTGAGGGGGAATTTTTTTAAGATCAAACTAACCATTCAAATTTTTTCACACCTCTCATCCCAAAATGAATTATTTCCAAAATTAGAGAATCTAATTTGTCTATGTTGGGTGGGATGAGGCAACATATTTTAATTATGATTTTAAAATAAGTGAATTTTCATATTTCTCTAAAATATGGTTCATTAGTGTGGCTCTCTTCTCTACTAGGCAAGTCATGGCCACTTCATAATTCATTGCAACAAATGATATTTATAAAGCACTTCAAATTTTGTGAGACCCTTTGCATATACGATGCCATCTGATCCTGAAATAGCCTATGAGCCAGTCAACAAGTATTTGTTAAGCATTTACATATGTCATTTACATACTTTGCTAATTGCTGGGGATCCAGATATACAAAAAGAAACATATTTCCCCTTAAAGAGATTACCCTCTAATGCAAGGAGATAACACATTAAAGGAAAACTAAGAATTAAATGGAGGTTAGCATGAGACCAGGGAGAATGAAGAATGGGTTGGTCTCGGCCCTTCCTCAAGAATGAGGTTCCAATTATACCCACAGGGCTATAAAACAATGTGTGCCCTTTGACCTATCAATACCACTAGTATGTCTGTAGCCAAAAAGAGATTTAAAAAAAAGGAAAAGGGCTTGCTTATGTGTACAAGAATGTTTATAGGAGTTCTTTTCTAGTGGCAAAGAACTGGAAATTGAAGGGATACCCATCTGTTGGGGAATGGCTGAACAAATTGTGGTATGTTATTTTGATAGCATACTCTTGCACTATAAGATGCTCTCAGAAAAAAAAAGAAAAGAAAAACCTGGAAAGACTTACAGGAACTGATGCAAAGCGAACCATATTGTGTCCAAACTAACAGCAATATTGTAAGATGATCAGCTGTGAATGACTTAGCTGTTCTCAGCAATACAATGATTCAAGAACACTCTGAAGGATTTAGCATGAAAAATGTTACCCACAGCCAGAGAAAAAACTGAGGAAATCTGAATACACATTGAAGTATTTTTTTTACTTTCTTAATTTTTCTTGATTTTTTTTTGGTCTGTTTTTTTTTCACAACGTGACTAGTATGGAAATATATTTTGCATAAGTACACATGTATAACCTTTATCAAATTGCTTCCTGCTCAATGAGAGGGATGGGGGGGGAAGGGAGATAATTTGGAACTCAAAGTTTTAAAAATGAATAATAAATACTGTTTTTACATGTAATTAGGGATGAATAAAATAGTAAGAAAACAAAAAGAATGAGGCTGCAGGAATAACTCACTTCACTGATGGGTAAAAGGGGGCCACAGGTACAAGTATTCCACCAATTACTATTATCATCTACATTGTACAGATGAAAAAACTAAGACCTGGGAAGATTAAGGTCCAAGGTCATATAGCAAATCTGTGTCTTGAAGAAAGGCTTTCCCGTCTCTAAGACTGTCTTTCTATCCACAAAATCATATTGCTGTAGGATCTCTCTGACTGTGTATATGTTAATTTGTCTCTGTGACTGTTTGTCTCACTGTCTGTCTACCGACAATTGGTTGGATAGCTGTTGTCCTGCCATTCTTGAAGAGGACCAAAATGATATCTCTATGTTAAAGTCAAGTCACACTATGTTAAACTGTGGCTTACCATACCAATACAAGCTAGGGATGCTCTACCACAGGGCAGGTCAAAATAGTTCACCTGAACATGTGATGTGGATTCTCTAAATCTGAACACTTTGTGCTTCTTTTAAGGTGCTTCAACTCTGCTTTGCTCACAAGGCACAGCACCTTCTTTGATGTCTATTCTCCATAAAATAGTATTTTAGGCAAGTGTATGTTTGCCATTTGAACAAGGTGGCCAGCCTCTCAGAATTGCAATGCACCTTGAGCTTTAATCACTTAAAAATACTTTAATAGCAAAAAAAAATAGCTTAAATATAGATGGTGCAGTAGATAGACTCCTGGACCTAGAGTCAGGATGACTCATCTTCTTGAGTTCAAATCTGGCCTCAGACACTTATATTTATATGGCCCTGAGCAAGTCACTTAACCCTGTTGGCCTCCATTTCCTCATCTGTCAAATGAGTTGGAGAAGGAAATGGCAAAACATTCCAGTATCCTTGCGAGAAAACCCCAATTGGGGTCACAAGGTATCCAAAACAACTTTAAAAATGGCTGACCAACAAAAAGTTTAAAGTTACAGTAAGACTTTTGGAACACTCTGTGTAGAAATATATACAGTATCTATATATTTATATGTACATACACTCCCACATATGTGCGTAATTGGGCATTAATATAAAATAAAATGAAAATACATTTCATAATCTGACTCCCACATTCTGCTCCTGCATTAACATCCCCTGCCCTCACTCATGCCCCATCTAATCCAACCATCTATTCCATAGCTGTTCAAGCTAATGTTCCCTGAACACAGACTTTGAGTTCCCTTCCTTTAACTTTGCTGTACACTTTTGCTAATATCTCTCTTCACCTAGAAGAGTTCACCTTCAATAATCTTCACTCATTAAAGTCCTAGCCATTCTTTAAGGCATAACAATGGCTTAAACAGCTTGATGGGTATTCTTCAACTCAAGAAGACCTTCATCTGAATCCTGTCTCTTGTATTGACTTTGTGGCCTCAAGGAAATCATTTCATTCCCCACCATCTGGACTTTTTAGATTTGGACTCTACCATCTTCATCAGAGCTATCTCTAGTCATCTTGATTTATATATGGCCACTGGATCCAGATGGCTTCAGAGAAGTAAGTGAGGCTGGTGACTTTGCACTGCCCTCCCTCACTTAAACCCAATTGATTTGAAAGTCATGGCACCATCTTCTTGATATCACGGTCTTTTTAAAATATGAATGACAAATAACAATAATATCCTCATGCTCCCAAGAAACCTCTTCACCACTAAACCCATCATCCATGTAATTTCATCAGCATTGACGCTCACTCATCTTTAGTACTCAGTGGCCTCAACTGCATTGATGGGAGGGCTGGAGGATGTAGGAAAGAACTCCAGAAACCTCCATTCAGTTATGGCTCTAGACTAGGCAACTCTTCCCTTTCCATCGGAGGTAATTGGACTAGACTCTGCTATGCACCCCCTCACCATTTGAGAACTTTTCTCCACCCCTAACATCCAATCTTATTTTCTGGGCTGTTTTCCCCTATTAAACTATGAGTGCCTTGAGGGCAAGCATTGCCTCTTTATGATGTTTGGCATATAGTAGGCACTTGAGCATTTATTGACTTCTCTCTCTGCCTTCTATATACATATCAGAAATTTGCAGCTGAACTCCCATGCCAGCTTATCTGGGATGCACATGGAATGTAATGAATCATATGGTGTTTTTATGTGAGATATATGTGTGTGTATACACACACATACACACACATATATACATATATACATATATATACACACACATATATATCAGTTTGATATATACATACATGTATATACATACACACATACATACTGATATATATATAGACATGCATGCATATACACATAGATGTATAAATGTGTGTATGCATGCATATATACACACATGCATGCATAGATATCAAGTATAATTAAGTTCAATCCTTTAATTTTAAAGATGAGGCAACCAAGTTCCAGAGAGCTTAAGTGACCTGCAGGGCCGAGTCGTATTGGTAAATGTCTGAGGTGGGACTGAAAACCAGATTTTCTGACTCTATGTCCAATATTCTCTCCTCTACAGCAGTTACTCTCAAAGATTTTGGTCTCCATATCCCTTTGAAGTCTTAAAAACTTTGAGGGCCCTCTCTACCAAAAGAGTTTTGTTTCTGTGAATTATATATATTGATATTTCCTGTATTAGAAATTAAAACAATAGTATGCTTACAAAAATAATTTTGACCTTGTTGATCATGTGAAAGTGCCTTAGGAACCCCAACAGATTCCTGGAAACTTTGAAAACAAATCCATTAGATCATGCTACTTTGGAGATATCAGGAAGAAAGCAGATGGCACCTTGGTAGAAGAAAAGGATTGTTAGACAGAATTGGGAGACAGTTTTGATGAATTCATGGTGAAAGCCACTGAAAGTTTGTGCCAGTCACTCTTTGTTTACTTGTTTGCTTACATGGACAAGTAATTTTGTCTCTGTGGGCCTCAATTTCCTCACTTGTAAAATGAAGATCATTAGATCAAATGATTTCAAAGGACCTTTTGAACATTCATCATTATGACCCTATGACCTTTGCATTAGATTGACTCTTTGGAGGCCATGAAAAAGATGAAATGGTGACAGTAGATATACAGGAAGCAAGGAGACTCATTGGGACCATCACAACAATGCAGGACCAAAGACATGTGGGATCAATCTTTTGTAGAGTCTAAAGCAGCGGTTCTCAACCTGTGGGTCATGCCCCCTTTGGGGGTCGAATGACCCTTTCACAGGGGTTGCCTAAAATCATCAGTGGTCTTAGGAACTGAGACACTGCTTCTCTCTCCATCCCCAGGCAGGTCTGCCCATGTACAGATAGGCCCACATATGAGTATTAAAGGGTGGAAGCATTAGGAAGCTTGAGAACCACCGGTCTAAAGAGACATTGGAACCCTTTTGACTTCATATATTGCCAAGAATCTTCTTTCCAATATAACCACTACATGGTTATCCTAGTTCTCCTTGAAGAGTTTCATTGAGGGAAAGCCCATTCTATTTCCAAGAAGCCCATTGTGGGATATCCCCAATTATTAAGAAGAGAACTAAATTGATCTTTCAACAACTTCTGCTCATGACTCTCATTCTACCTTTTAAATCAAACAGAATTAGCCTAGTCTCTCTTACATAGATAGATCTTTAAATTTTTGATGAATCAAGTAAAATCCACAGGTATTTGCTAAGTACCTGCTATTGTCCAGGCTTAGGGGATAAGAATAGAAGCAAAAGGAAAAGAAAAAAAACCCTAGAGGGAGTTCCATTCTAATGAGGTCAGACAGTATGTAAAATGACTTAGAAAAGTTTGTGTGTGAAGGAGTGGAACATCCCCTTGGTTATATGGAGTAGAGGAAGTCCAAAGAGTTTGGAAGCCCAGAGAGGAAAGAAGGAAGGAAGACAGCCATCATGACCCTTTTGTTGTGACTCTTCTTGTCTTTGTGTGGAATATGCCCAGTCTTTATGTCCAAGTCTCTTTAGTTATAATCTGGAAATCCTTTACTATATTTCATTGCTTCCTCTGTGTAGACATATCCCTTCCTTTCATTCCTTCTAAGATGATGGCAGTGTGTATGCAGAAGAGTATAGGAGAATAACTGATTGGACTTGGCCACTGATCCGAAGTGGGCAATGAAGGAGGCCAAAGGAGTCAAAGATGATTCTCACCGGCCTGGAAGTACAGGGGTCTCATCAGCTAAAACCGTGTAAGCAGAGTGAGGAACAGTGAAAAGGAGAGTCATCTCCCAAGGCTTCAGTTACTTCCTTTCTAAAATGTTGGAGTGTGAGGCAGAGACCTAAAGGCCTCTCTGGCTAGAGATCATTCATCCTCTCTGGACACTTAAAGGACTTTCTCTCCCTCTCCCCCTCCCTTTACATCTCTCTCTCCCTCTCCTTCTCCCTCTCCTTCTCCCTCTTCCTTGCTCTCCCCTCTTTTCTGCTCTCCCTTCTCTCCCCTCCTCTCTCTCATTGTCTTCCTTTGCCCCATCCTCTCTCCTCTCACGTCTCTTCCCATCCTTGTCCAGACTGCCTTTGTTTCTGCTACTGATGCTTGTTGCCCCCAATGTTCTGATAGCTGCTCCCAAGTGGGAAGATGCTCACAGTCCTTCAAGATCTCATAATGGCCTGCACTAAGGGGAAGAAGACACAAATGGTAAAGGCCCTCGAATCCAGGCCAGACTTGCCTATGAAGTTATGAATTCATACCTGTGACTGCAGTGGCAGTGGAGCAAGAAGAGTAAGCATATTCTCCAACAAGAACCCCCACACAAGTCAAAGTCATCCTTGCACTTTAAAACATGCAGGAAGATGACCTTTGACTTAATCTTCCTGGTGACAGAGGACCTGGCTAGGAAGAGTAGGGGGATGTTAAAGGAGGAAGATTTCTGTGTAGACATATGCACTATACATATATGTGCATGCACACATACAGCCGCATTTATGCACATCAACATGCATATACATATGCATACATATATGCATTGCACATTGTGTGTACAGGCATGTGCATATGTGTCTCAGAGTTTCCTGAAAATGATAGTTTCCCCCTCAGTGGAAGACTCGAAACCAAGGAAGTATGCCAACCTTTTAGAAGATATGGCAGAGGGAATTCAGATGGAAGCACAAGTTGGAGCAGATGGCCTCTGGGGTCCCCTTGTATCCTTGACCCTTTCTGAAGCCACACTGTCTCTCATGTAGATGACCATCTTCCAGGAGAAGAATCAGCCTCTCCAAGAGGACTCTGGGAAAAATCTTGCCAGTAAATACTAAAAGAAAGCCCCTCTCTGTGATTATCACGGGACAATCTATTTCCTTTACCTTTAGAGAGATGCACAATGGAGGTAGAGTCAATAGGGTATTTGCTTCCTGATAACTCCAGGAGCAATGTCAGGAGCAGCACAGAGGTCTGTCCATAATGTTTGTAGATCCAGTCAAGGCTTTTGATACTGTCAATCCTGAAGGCTTATGGAAAATTATGTCAAAATTTGGTTACACAGAGAAGTTCATCAGCATTGTACTTCAGTTTCACGGTGGCAAAGTTGCCTGGGTTCTAGACAATGAATGATGCTTTTGTGCTTTCCCAGTCATCTGTGGAGTGAGACAAGGCTGTGGGCTTCCTCCCATGCTTTTTAGCATGATGTTTTCAGCCATGTTGTCAAATGTTTTCAGTGAGGATGAATATGGCATCAAGGTCAACTACCTCACTGATGGTAAATTCAATAACTTGAAGAGTGCAAGCCAAGACCAAAGTGGAGGAAGTATGGGTACAGGCTTATCTGTTTGCAGATGGTTGTGTACTCAATGCAGTCTCTAAAGCTGAGATACAGCAAAGTATGGAGCAATTCACTTCTGTTTGTGCTAATTTTGGCCTAACAATTAATACCAAGAAAACATAGGTGCTCCATCAGCCACCACACCATCCATACGTGGAACCATCAGTTACAACAAATAGAAAAGTTTTGAATGCTGTGGATAAATTCATTGCCTTGGTAGTGTATTTTCCAGGGATGTACACATTGAAAATTAGGTTGACACACTCATTGTCAGAGCTAGCTCAGTGTTTGGAAGGCTCTGAAGGAAAGTATGGAGAGAAGAGGTATTAGACTCAGTATCAAAGTGAAGGTCTACAGAACTGTGGTGCTGACCTCATTGTTGAATGCCTGTGAAACCTGGGCAGACTACCAGTGTCATGTCAGGAAACTGAACTGTGTCCACTTCAATTGTCTTAGAAAGATTCTGAAGATTACCTGGCAGGTAAGGTACCAGATGCTGAGGTCCTTACCCAAACTAAGCTGCCAAGCATTCACACTCTATTGCACAACTCTGATGGGCTGGTGACATTATTTGAATGCAAAACATACACTTGCCCAAAAGAGAACTCATTCAGGGAAAACATTCACATAGTGGTCGGAAGAAGTGACATAAGGACACTCTCAAGGTCTCTCTTAAGAACTTCGGAATTGATTGTGTGACATGGGAGACACTGGCACAGGACCACTCAGCAGGGTGTGTCCACATCAGGGAAGATGCTGTGCTCTATGAGCAAAGCAGAACTGAAACAGTTCAAAGAAAACATGGAATGTACAAATTTGGAGAATTCACCCCAAATGTTAACATGGACTAATTGTGCCCAACCTGTGGCAGAGCATTCCAAACTTCTATTAGTCTGATCAATCACAGCTGGACATACTGAAACTTCACTCTAGCAAAGGGATGTCATTTTGGTCCTCTTCAAGAATTAAAGACAACAATCAACCCTTGCACATTGAAATTCAGTGATTTTCTGAAGGTTTTAGCTATAGAACTAGATGGTAATGATGAAATGGATATTAAGGGAAAATAAATGGAAATAGAGAAATGGAGAAGAGACTCTATTTCTTTGGAAAAACTGGATAATGAGGATTAGGATTAGCATTTGGAAGGGTACCTATAATCTGTCAATCAATCAACAAACATTTATTAAATATTTAAAATGGGCCAGGTACTGTGCTAAGAACTAAGGTTGCAATGAAAAGGAAAAGTATCCCAATCCCTGCCCTCAAGAAGCTTCAAATCTGATCCCCAAAAGAAAACTCCTAGAAATGTTATTGTCAGGTTCCAGAATACCCAGTTAAAGGAGAAAATATTACAGGACACCAAGAGAAAACCATTTGAATACTGCAGAAGCACTATCAGGATAACCCAAGATCTGCCAGCTTCTACACTGAGGAATAGAAGGGCCTGGAATATGATATTTTAAAGATTAAGGGAGCTGGGATTAAAACCAAGAATCAACTACCCAGCAAAATTGAGCATATTATTCCAGGGGAAAAATATGGTCATTCAATGAGGTGG
Organism: Pseudocheirus occidentalis; assembly: GCA_028646575.1. NCBI lineage: Eukaryota > Metazoa > Chordata > Mammalia > Diprotodontia > Pseudocheiridae > Pseudocheirus > Pseudocheirus occidentalis. The sequence goes on along the minus strand of JAQQSW010020613.1, from coordinate 257 downwards.
AGGACTTTCAAGCATTCTTGCTGATAAAACCAGAATTGAACAGAAAATTGGACAATCAAACACAAGAAGCAAGAGAAGGTAAACATGGCAAAGAAATCATAAGGAATTTATCAAATTTGAATTATTTACATGCCAATATGGAAAAATGATAATAGTAACTTATGAAACTTTTCTTAGTATGAGGATAGGTGAAGGGAATACAAATGAATATATATGTATACTTACACGTTTGTCTATATAGGAGGCTATATATGCAT
>JAQQSW010020612.1:0-10818 GCA_028646575.1 Pseudocheirus occidentalis | reverse complement strand
TATACAAAGTAGACAAAGTATATTTAGTAACTTAGTATGTAGTATATACAAAGTAGACAAAGTATATTTAGTAACTTAGTATGTAGTATATACAAAGTAGACAAAGTATATTTAGTAACTTAGTATGTAGTATATACAAAGTAGACATAAAGTAATCTGAGCAAAGACCTGTAAATGCCTCTGAAAGGTTTTGGGACTCAAGCTGAGTCTGGAAGGAAACCAGGAAAATAAAAAAAAGTGGAAGTGAGGAGGCAGAGCATTCCAGGCATGGAAGACAAGCAATGCAAAAGCCCAGAAATGGAAACGTGGGAGCAGTGTTTGAAGACCTGCAAGCAGACCAAGTAGCTGGATCATAGGGTATATGGTGGGGAAGTAGGGGGAAGATTCCAGTGGTAAAGTATAAGAAGATTGGAAAAATAAGAAGAGTCTAGATTTTTCTGATTTTTAAATGTCACATAGAGCACTTTATATTTGATCCAGGAGATAACAGGTGGCTATTGGAGTTCCTTATTGTCTGACTATGTCACATTTCTAAGTAGGGGAGTGACATAATTAGACCCACCTTCAAAAAAGTCATCTTAGTAGCTGACTGGAGGATGGGTTAGAATGGGGAGAGACTTTAGGCAAGAAGACCAGTAAGAAGGCTATTGTAATAGTTCAGGAGAAAGAAAATATGAACTTGAACTAGTGTTGTGGTGTGAGTGAAGAGAAAGGCCTGCATAGGAAAGATAATTGTGAAGGAAAACGCAAGATGCATGAAGGGATTTGATATGTTTAGCAGGTTAGTGAGGAATTAAGGATGCCACTGAGGTTGAGAGTCTAAGGGCTTCATGTCCTCAAGAATAATAGGTATATATGAAAGAGGGGAAGGTTTTGGGAAAATGATAATGTGTTCTTTTCTAGATACGTTGAATTTGAGATGTTTATGGAGTATCCAAGATGTCTAAAAGACTATAAGGCTGGGCACATGATCTGGAATTATTTGTGTGAAGATGATACTTCAATGCATGGGAACTAAGTTAAAAGAGTTAAAGAAAAGGGGTCCAAGACAGTGTCTGGGGTCATTCTTGGTTAGTGAGCATAACATGGATGAAAATACACAAAGGAGATGGAGAAAGAATGGTCAGACAAGTAAGAGGAGAACAAGGAGGGGGCAGTACCACAATCATTTAGAGAGCATAAAATATCCAGGAGGAAAATGTGATGTCATGTAAAAGACTGCAAAGAAGTGAAGGATGCAGAATGAGAAAAGACCATCAGATCTGACAATTAAGGAAACAGTTTTTTTTTCACTTTTTTTTTTATTAACTTGTTTGTTCACTTTTAGGTTACAAGATTCTTTTCCATAGTCACTTCAGTTATAGATTTTTCTCCCCTTCCTCCCCATCCCCCACCTGACCCCCCCATGGTGGCATACAGTCATGTATAGGATCTGCAAACTTAAGGAAACAGTTTTACCACCGATTGGAGACTTTGGAGACTACAGTTTCAGTTTAATGATGAAGTCAGGAACCAGACTGGAGAGAGTGCAGTTGGAGGACATTGAGTAGCTTAATAGGAAAACAAAAGAAGGGTTTTAAGTGGTCTGATGACAAAAGTAAGTGCTTTTCTCTTGCTGTATGAAATTCACAATTATACTTGAGTGTCATAGTTTCTTCTAGTGACCTAGCCAACTAACCTGCAATTTGAGGTCCATGCAGACTATAAAGTGACTTTGAAACTAAAACTAAGTCCTCTACAATTCACAAGAAGTCTTTAAGCTACATATAACAAAAAATATAGTCTTGTGACTCTTTCCCTAATTTCTACACCTTTGTCTAGTAGGGCTGGTCAAGGCTTGTCAGAGCTGAAAACCATGAAATGAATTTTCAACAGCTGTTCACTAATTACCTGGCAGTTTCTCTCATGGTGTTATTGTATATATTTTTTGCTACTTAAAATTTTTTTTTCCTTTTGGTGGGTAATCCCCTTCAGCAATAAAGTTGGTTCCTTATTAAGTTATTATCTCATATGCATAACATATTGTCTCCTTCCTTGCCTCTCAAACAGTGTTAGAGTCTGTTTAGCATCAGTTCTAGCTAAGGCCTGACAAACACTTCCAGAAAGTAGAGACCACTAAGCTGAGAATACTCACCTGATTACAAATATGTACATTCCCAGCAACCTTGTCTTGGTATTATTTCCACTATGGAGATTTGGTCTTTTACTGAGGTATTATGTCTTCAGGATTCTGCCATTGAAATGAAAAAAGTAATCCAAAAGGCAACTCAAGCAGAATGGGAAGAACCCTGAACTTAGGATCGGAAGAGATCTGAATCCAAAACCCGCTTCTAGCTCTGTGACCAGGGACAAATCCCTTAACTTTTTTTGAGCTCCAGTTTTCCTACTTGTAAAACTGGAAGAACTGTATCTGTAGTACATACCTCACAGACTTGCCACAAATATCAAAAGCTCCCACCACACTTTCAGTCCCACAGATAGCACACAGGTGGTGTCTGGTACATGCAATGGGGGGTGCACTCCAATTGGAGGTCCCAAAGTCAGGGGTCAGCTTTTTGTAGCATTTTTAGACAAAGGGCTTATATAAAATTAATGGGACACTGCCTTGTCACTAGTGAGCCAAGGCAGTGGGGTAGTCTGGACCACTGAGACTATTCTCTGAATTGTCTAATAATGAATGGGAAATGAGGGTCAGGCAGTCAGGAAACTTTGACTATAGTTGTGGCAGGATAAAAGTGACTGGGACGGGTGACATAGCAGGTCTTTGGGTCAGTTAAGTCTTAGCATGCACGTATTCTGGAGACTGGGACTGAGCCAGATAAATTGATTTTCACTGCTTAGTAACTGGTTAGTGATATTAACTCATATACACACATGTATTTATAAAATGATTAAAGGTTTACAAAGTGCTTTCCTTCTTACAACCTTGAGAGTTAGATAATGCAAGTGTAGCAACTGTTCTAGGATGTTCTAGTAGATAGAGTGAAGGGCCTGGAGTCAGGAAGAGTTTTCTTCCTAACCTCAGATACTTACTAGCTATATGACCCTGTGCAAGTCACTTAACCCTGATTGCCTCAGTTTCCTCATCTGTAAAATGAGTTGGAGAAGGAAATGACAAACTACTCCAGTATCTTTGCCAAGGAAACCCCCAAATGAGGTCACAAAGAATCAACCATGACTGAAAAACAACAAAAAGGCTCTATTGTGGTGTCACTTCCCTAACATTCATAGGCATTCTAAGGTTAGAATCTCCAGAAGGCAGGTGACATAACTCTTCTCAGGTTTCTAGGAACAACCCTGTAGATCTAGAACAAGGAGTGGGGAACCTGGGGCCTCAGGGCCTTCTAGGTTGTGTATGTATGTGTGCATGTGTGCATGTGTGCATGTGTGCGTGTATGCATGTGTGTGTGGTCTTTTAACTGAGTCCAAGTATTGTAGAACAAATCCTTTTGTGAAGTTTGGATTCAGTCAAAGGGTCATACTTGAGGACCTAAAAGGTCGACCATATGGGGCCTCGGCCACAGATTTCCCACCTCTGGTAGGTTTTTAGTACTTTTGCTAATAAACTCTCACTTCTGTTTCACCTCAATTTTTATTTAATAGCCTAAATTAACTTTAATAAAAAGATATTTACTGAAGTACCATAATAAAACAGATGACATAAAACATCCCTTCACCCAAATCAGAGGAAGATTGGGAAGAGTGGACCCAAACTTAACATACAAAGATATTGAGGCATCCATGTTGCAAAAGGTGATGTTGTAAGTCTTAGCATGGGCATATCTTGTCTCCTTTTGTGGGGTCTTCATGAAGGAAATATGGTTCTGTGATGGGCTCAAACAATGGGTGCCTTTATAGAGTCAATAGTTAGCCTGTTCTCCATCATGAGATGTCACACTCTACAAAGCTCCTTCCTCCTTTAGGCATCTATGCCTCAGTATCCAAATCTGTTTGTATTTCTCCTCACTGTTCCTATCTATTTCTAGTTGGATATATTGTATCTTATTGGTCACTTCTCTTCAATGGAGAATGGTTAAATGGAAGGTGGGGGTAAGAATGAGGAACTATGAGCTCCCTCCCAAGAGCAATTCCCTCTTAGGGATTTGGCTGAACTTGAATTCTCAACTGAAATCTATTGCTGAGCCATACCCCTCTGGACCAAGGAACTGTTGAAATCCTTCTACCATGTAAAGCTCCCTGAGGCATGGTTTATTTATTTATTTGGATAGTCAATCATAACTTTTCCTTCACTGATCCAGTTGAAGAAGCTGATGCCCCAGGTTACAGACAGCTTAGTTAATTGAAATGTGTGAACCTGTTCTTGTGTGTGTGTGTGTAATGGTATTCCACACATTACATGAGCAGTATTATCTCTATTTTAAAGGTGAGAAAAAATGAAGTTCAGAGAAAATTTGCTGTGATTTAAGATTACAAGATTAATAGGTACTAGAGCCAGGATTTAAACCTATGTCTTTCTTGACTCTAAGCTCCTGTGTTCTTTCTCACCATACTGAGCTATTTTCAGTCAACTAAGAATTTATCAAATCTATTCCAGCCTGTCAACTGAAAGCACAGTCAGCTCTGTGGGAATGGGACATAGAATGTATCCTATCTGATAGGGGGAAAGAGGAGCTCAGTCTATAAAGAAATCACTGCCTGGAAAAACAGTTTTGGCTGGACTACTACAGTGGAGGGAGGGTATCTGGTTAATCTGGAAATTGACCAGTACAGGAATATTGGGGTCACTAGGATGGAGGATGGAATGGTCAAAAGGGAGGAGAGAGGATGCCAAAGATGGACTTCTCCAATTTTACAATATTGCTAGGCTTGGCACTGCCTGTAGGTTATTTAAGGGCACTCAACTGCTGCAAATTACAGGTTTACCGCACTGTGGAAAACAGAGTGGATTCAGTCTTAGTGTCATTCTAGTAACCAGAAGTCTGTTTAAATTGACACCTCAGATATCTACAGTATAATAATAGAGGTTCATATCAGTGATCCCAAGGCACTAAAAGATCCTCAAGGGCCTCCTGTATTGCTGGTGAAAGATTGAATTCTGTTCAGGATATGTTTGAGTGCTATGTATGTTATTGTACTGTAATTCTTGGACAATTGATTGTCTGTACATGATATATGTTGTTCAGTTGTGTCTGACTCTCTGTGATCCCATTTGGGGTTTTCTTGGTAGAGATACTGGAGAGATTTTCCATTTTCTTGTCTGGCTCATTTTACAGATGAGGAAGCTGAGACAAATAGGGTTAAGTGTCTTGCTGAGGGTCACAGAGCTAGTAAGTGTCTGAGCTGGATTTGAACTCTTGAAAGTGAGTCTTCCTAACCCCAAAACCAGTGCCGTATCCATTGCAAAACCTAAATGCACAAAAATGTATAAGGTTGCTCTATTAAATAGAATACTTGATTAACTCTGTTCCATAGCTATGTCATATGACAAGAGTTTACTGTGGTATCCTATACAGCTCTTCTCAATTCCTTGGTACCTCTTAGGGTTGAAGGGGAAGCTTGGCATAATTACTAAATCATTGGGTAATGGTTAGAACAAAGACTTTAATTTGTCACGGGCTGTTGGATCAGGGGTGAGATTTACTATGCTGATAAGCTTGTATTATGTCTATCCTGGGTGCAGGACTTTCTATTAATACAGACCTGAAAACAAAATGCTCAGATTCCCTAGAGAGATTTGGATGAGCACTCCAGGAAGAATTAGTTTTTATAGGTTCTACCCTTAACTTGATTCCTTATTTTCTAGTTAGTATATTGTGCATACATCTTGCTTCTGTTCCCCATTCTCATCTTTCTTTGACGTTGGGATCATTACAAGTTTTACCATTAGCTTCTATGATATTGATGAACACTATCTGGGCTCTTGAGAGTCTATTCTAAATTTAGTAATCATTTGTAGAATCTTAGGGTTGAGAGGTATTTTTGAAGCTATTTAATCCAGATTCTTACCCAGTGAATTATTCCTGACATGGCTATGCAATCTTTGCTTGGATACTTCCAGTGATTGGGAAGCAGCCCATTCCATTTTGAATAACTTTAGTTTTTTGAGACAAAAATAATTTACTTATAATGTCCACCTACTTTTTCTACCCTTGAAAATAACATAGAATATACTTACTCCCTTTTCTAGGGGCTATCTTATTCCCTCTAAACACTTTCTTCCAAATCTGAGCATTTCTAACTTCTTCAATCATTCTCCCTTTATCAGGGCTCTAATAGCCTCAACCTTTATTGGATATATTGCAATTTGTCCCTGTGTCTTAAAACATGATTTTTAGAAATCAAGAAAGTACCCTGAATGCTAGCTTATTAGCATGGAAAACAGAAAGAATTTGTTTCCTGTGATTAGTACATTATAGTTTTATTGACTCATTTAAGATTTCATTAGGTTTTTTTTGCAGACTTATTAAAGTTTTGATTCATATTAATATTCATATTGTGGACAACTAAAACTCTCAGATGTCTTTCTCATGAATTGCTCTTGAGCCATGGTTTTTTCCCCATTCTATACTTAATATAGAAAGATTTTTGTCCTTAAGGAATCTTTATTAAGGCCTCTTAAATTTTATCTTGCTAGTTTTAAGTAGCTATAACTTGCTAGTTATCTTGCTAGTAGCCTAACATTAAAGCTTACCAAAATGTTTTTGAATCTTGATTTCAACATTTAACATATTAGTTATTCCTCTCAGTTTTATGTTTTCAGTAAATTTAATAAGTACAAATTTTGTTAATGAATAAAAATTGTTATGCGCTTATTAAGTGCTAGGCATTGTGCTTTTTATGTCTTCATCCAAATTACTAATAAAAAATGTTTAAAAGGATAGTGATGGGGGTAGGGACTTGGAATACCATACTAGAAACTTCTTCCAGATTGGCATTGACCCATTAATAAATATCCTTTGGGTTTGTTGTTCATCTAACTATGAATCCCACCAAATTGTGCCGTAATCCAGCCCACGAGAGACTTTATCAGTTTCTTTGCTGAAATCAAGAGATATTTCCTTGATTTAAATACCTGTTTCAACCTAGAAAATGTCATCTTTCTTCCCACAATAATAGATTCTTGATGAGATTTCTCTAATAAAAAACATTAGAGAAGCATTAAAGATATCTATTCTCTTTGCTCAATTATTTGATTCCATTGATGCTGAAAAAGCTGAAGCCATATTTTGCCCTTATACCATCGCCAAAGATTCAGTCTAACCTTTGGGTGATGACTTACTATGGTGCAGAAAATGACCACTGGTTCTGGAATCAGAGAATCTGATACTTCATGTCTGTGTGATCTTGGGCAAAACACTTAACATCACTGAACCTCCATTTTCTTTGTAAAATGAATGGGTTGGACTTGATGTCCTTTGAGGTCCCTTCTAATGTTAAGTGAATCATCAACCTAATTTCTAGTCTCTGTTTTGTTTGTCACTTGCTGTGTGACCTTGGGCTTTAACTTTTCTGAATTTTAGCTTCTCTATCTGGGAAGTGGTGATAAAAATTCTTGCCTTATTTCCTTCTCAGAATTGTGAAGCTCAAGTTAAATTGATGAAATGTTTTGGAAACCATTAAGTGATATCCAAATGCTATTATTATTGCTATATTTCTGATAGGATTCTGTTGATTTGATGGAGGGCATGTTGTATAAGTGGCAAAATTGTTGGTATTCAGCTTACTTTCCTAAATAAGCTAGGTGGGATAATGGTTAGAGCTCTGAACCGGGAGACAGGAAGCTCTAATTTCTTTCTTTTTTTTACTTATGAAGTTAACTCTTTTTTCTTTATTAATTTGTTTGTTTACTTTTAGTTTACAAGATTCAGTTCCACAATCCCTTGAGTTTCAAATTTTTTCTCCCTTCCTCTCCTCTTCCCCCCTCCACCATGGTAGTATGCAATCAAGTATAGGATCTTCACATTAGACATTAATCAGGTTATAAAGAAGGATTGTAACTCATGGAATGGACAATGGGAAAGAGGAAATAAAATAAAATAAGAAAAAGAACAAGAGCAGGTAGTTTGATTCAATCTGCATTCAAACTCTGTTCTTTCTAGTTCTTTCTCTGAATGTAGACATCTCTCTCCATCATAAGTCTTTTGGAGTTGTCTTATAATCCTGCATTGCTGAGAAGAGTCCAGTCTATCAAAGCTGGTCATCACGCACATGTTGTGTCTGTAATTGTGTACAAATTTCTCCTTGTTCTTCTCTTCTTACTCAGCATCAGTTTGTATAAGCCTCTCCAGGTAAATATGAAGTCCATCTGCTCCTTATTTTTCATAGCACAATAGTATTCCATTACATTCATATACCACAGCTTTTTTAGCCATTCCCCAATTGATGGGCATTCCCTTAATTTCCAATTTTTTGCCACCACAAAAAGAGCTGCTATAAATATTTTTGTACATATGGGTCTTCCTTCCACTTCTATGATCTCTTTGGGATACAACCCTAGAAGTGGTATTGCTGGGTCAAAGGGTATGAAATTACTTATAGCCCTTTGGGCATAGTTCCAGATTGCTTCCCAGAATGGTTGAATTAGTTCACAACTCCACCAACAATGCATTCCAATTTTTCCGAATCCTCTCCAGCATTGATAATTTTCCTCTTTTGTCATCTTAGCCAATCTGACCAGTGAGATGTGGTATCAGAGTTGTTTTGATTTGCATTTCTCTAATCAATAATGATTTAGAACATTTTTTTCATTTGCTTATAGATATCTTCAACTTCTTCCTCTGAAAACTACCTGTTCATATCCTTTGACCATTTATCAACTTGGCAATGACTTGTATTCTTATAGATTTGGCTCAGTTCTCTGTATATTTTAGAAATGAGGCCTTTATCAGAGGCACTGGTTGTAAAAATTCTTTCTCAATTTTCCACTTCCCTCTTAATCTTGGTTAAGGAAGATCTGATTTCAAATCTAGTCTCGGGCTCTTACTACCTATGTGATCCTAGGCAAGTCATTTAACCTCTGTCCACCTCAGTTTCCTCATCTTTAAAATACAGATAATAATAATGCTTGCCTCCCAGCATCGTTATAGTGATAAAGTAAGATGATATTTGCAAAGGCCTTTGCAAACCTTAAAAGCCCTATGTAAATGCTAGCAATTGATTGTTATTTATCAACCATTAATACACAGAAATATCTCCAACTGTGCTTCCTTATAGTTTATTTTTATTCTAGACTTTACACCAATATTGTTGTTGTGAATACATTGAGTTTTATTTGCATACTAAAATAAGAAAGGGTAGTATCTTTAGGGTAAAGAATAATGCATATTAAGAAAGATCAGAGGTAGAAAACCACGAAAGCCTGAAATGGCCCCACTAGATTTTGTTTTGGTTTGCACAAATGAATAGCCAAAAATTTCAGTTTGGCCTGATGGATGGCATATGGTAGGATTTTTCATAGCATCCCAAATTGGACTCTGGGCAAATTTCAATTTCCTGGGGCTTAAACAATCTATCTATTGATCCTTTCTTTCATCAGGTTTCTTTGGTGATTATATATTGTCTGTCTTATCCCCTGTGGAATAAAATCAGAGTCAAGTGCTTTGGGGTGTGGGAAATTCTTAATTTTTGATAATAGTGGAAAAATTGGAGTAGGCTTAAAATAAATCTATTTTTTTTCTGGGAAATTTTACAAATTATGTCAATTTGCCTTGACCAGTTTTGAAGGTTAGAGACCTTCCTAAATGTGGGGCTGAGAAAATCTACTCTTAACACCTATGGGTAATCACAAAGTAATAGAAAAAAATGTTATTTGCCCTTTGCCTAAAGCAAATTGGGCAGCAGACTAAAAAACCAAATCTCAGAGTGGATCTAAAAAGATGAAAGGGAACTATCTCTTTTCTGTTACCTTTTTGGGGAGGCTTTTGTGGGAGTTTGTATTTGTGAAAGAACTCTGAGGCCATATGGCTGTTGGCAGATGCTTGCATTTTCATAGCCTGTGGCTAGAAGGAACATTAGAAAGTGTGGGCTTTGTGGTGGGACTAGGGTTGTGTGATGTTGGGTGATGGCTTTACCAAGTCATTGGGTCTGGGAATTTTGGAAGGTCAGCAGTAGTAATCCATCCAATGCTATGCAGGATTAATTTTGAAAATGCTTTCCTGACGTTTCATGGGATCACACAATTATACAATGATACAATTTTAAAGTTGGGAGGCACCCCAGTAATCACCTTGTACAACCTGTTCTTTGGGCCTGAATATCTTCTACAACATGCTTCAAAAGGATCTTCCAGCCTCTGTTCAAAGAGCTTTAGAAATGGCAAGTGCACCTCTTCCCAAGGCATCTTATTCTGCTCGTGGATAGCTTTAATCATTAGGAAAATTTTACTTAATCCAACTTAAGTTTGTTTTTCCACAATATCCACCCATTGCTCCTATTTCTGCCTACTGCCTTCTTCATTTGGAAATTAGGAAGTACCATGAATATGGCATCCTCAGCAGTACTTCAACTCTGGGTTAGCTTGCTTTCTTGATAAAAAAAAAATACTTCTAAAGACTGTATCTTTGAGGAAAGGCTGATTGTAGCCCCACTTATGGGTTTTATGACATTTTTGTTTGCTTTTAAGGACAGAGGACATTTAAGAATGCTTTGGGAAAAAAGTCAGTTAATCATTCTTCCTTCCTTCCTTCTTTCTTTCCTTCCTTCCTTCCTACCTCCCTTCCTTCCTCTCTTCCTTCCTCCCTTCCTTACTCCCTTCTTCCCTCCCTCCCTTCCATCCTCTCTTTCTCTTTCTTTCTTTCTTTCTTTCTTTCTTTCTTTCTTTCTTTCTTTCTTTCTTTCTTTCTTTCTTTCTTTCTTTCT
>JAQQSW010020611.1:0-10818 GCA_028646575.1 Pseudocheirus occidentalis | reverse complement strand
CTGTGAACATTGTACTGAATAAAGATTTGTAATGGAATAAACAGAGTGTTCACTAATACTGTGTAATCTGAATCTTAAAAGCTCCTCACAGTAGCATTCTCTCAGAAATCTACTGCTGATTGGCTTTACATATAGCTAGATTAAAGTGTTTCTAGAGGTTAGTGTCTTTGGGGGCATTATTCCAATTTGCTTTCCATAATGGCAGAATTACAGCTTCACCAAAAGGGCATCATTGTAGCTGTTTTCTAGCAGCCCCCCGACATTTGTCATTTTTGTTTCTCATCAGCTTTACAAATCTGATGGGAATGAGGTGGAACATTAGAGTTGTTTTATTTGAATATTTTTCATATGGCTTTGTTTTCTTCTCTTGAGAAGCTTATTCATAATCCTTAGACTATCAGTTGGAGAATGACTCTTTTTCATATAAATTTTAATCAGTTCCTTATATATCTTGGAAATAAGATATATGGCTAGTAAATTTCCTACAAACATTTTTCCCAGTTAATGGTTTCCTTTCTAACTTTAGCTGTATTGGATTATTTATGCAAAACCTTTTAATATTTAGCTCATTTTTCTTAGAATTCAGTTTCATTTTATTATTATTTATATGATTTATATTATTCTGTGTACATTGTTGTCATTGTGCATATGATTTTCCTGGTTATTATTCCTTTATAATATATCAGTTCATATAAATTTTTTGTTTCCCTGAATTCCTCATAATTGTCATATCTTTCTATGTAATAATCTTCCATTACATGTAACTATTTCCATTTATGTCATTTTTGCCAATTTGCTGAGTATCCTATGAACCTTCATAATTATTTTACTTTTTGTGGCTTTACTTCTTAGCTGTTTCCTATGGTTATTGATAGCTTGGCAGCTAATTGTTGTGTGCATTTTATAAGTGAAAAAAAGTGAGTCCCAGGCAGGCTAAAAATGGACCAACAAATCAGTAGCTATGTCAAAAATCTAGGTATCTTTATTTGTATACAAAAGCTGTAGTGATTTTGTCACTTTCTTACCAAAGTTCCTAAAGTAAAATCATTGATCATATTAAGTTGTGACTATTCTAGAGTAACTGGACCATTAACCTAATTATAATTGAATTAGTTTCTTCCTACTCACCATTTCTTATCTATTCCCTGGTGATCCAGATAGTAAATTTTGTTTCCTTCTTTGGAGCCTAGTTTTCTTACATCTAAAATGAGGGAGATTAGGCAAGATGATTTCTAAAGTTCTTTTTAGTTCTGCCTGTTGCCTAGATTTAAATATCTTTGGAGGATGGCATAGTAGAAATAGTAGGAGCCCAGAAGCCTGGCAAAATCAGTAGTTTTATACCTAGTTAGCCCACTTTACCTTTCTGGACCTCAGTTTCCTGTTCTACAAAAAGGTATGAAACTGATTTCTAGTTCAGTTATAAGGCAGGAGGTATTTAAGTGCTAATTCAAGATATTCTGCTCCGTATACTGTACATGGCACCTTTATGGAACTTACAGCCTAAAAAAAGATGTCTAAGGTCCTTCCTAGTTCCAACATTTTGTGATTCTGTTTCTAATAACTAATGAGTTACTCATAAAATAGTGCAATAGAACACAGAGCCATACAGTTGTCTTCAGGAAACACCAAATTAATTTATTATTGTCCTATTATAGCAATGTAATTGGGAAACCACAGTAGTCACATAGTCAAAGGTCCCATATCTCCAGCACATTATGACTGATTGTCAGTAGCTATTTGTATGTTTTCCTGTTTCTTCCTCCTGTGACTTGACAGAGCTAAAAAGAACCTTTAAAGGTTATTAATTTTCACTTCCTTATTTTAGGGTTCAACAATGAAAACTTCTTAAGGGAAAGTTATTTGCTCAAGGAATCCTGTGACTTTACTGGATTGTTTTATCATATAACAGTCTAAGCTTGCTCATCAAGGGGAGAAACAAGGAGTTAAAGAATTATAGTTACAGTATTATTTCTTTTGAATTGCTTATTGAAGTCTTGTGTCATTACACAAGAATCATTTAAGGGATGAGGAGGAGATATAAACCCTTCACCTTCCAGTTTGAATCCACTTTTGAAACAATGAAAAACAAATCAAAACCACCCAATAATGAAGTGATTGAGTGTGACAACATACACAGCCTTCTGCCCTGTCCATCTGCCATGTTGAGAGATCTATGTCCATTCTCCTCAGGCTCACAACCAAGGAGTCATCTCTGACTCCTTGATATCCATCACCACCACCACACCATTCCACCACCTATATCTAATCTGTTGCCAAGACCTGTTGATTCTACCTTTTTAGCATCTGTCTAATAAACCCATTCTCTCTGCCAACATTGCTACCACTCTGGCACGGGCCCTCATAGCCTCACACCTAAAGTTTATCCTTCTGTTGTATCTGCCTGCCTCAAATCTCTCCCCATGCCAGTTTATCCTCCATTCAGCCATCAGCGTGATTTTCCTAAAGCATAGGTCCAATCATATCACTCTATCCCTCCTCAATAAACTCCGGTGGCTCCTTGTCACTTTCAGAATGAAATGCAAAATCCTCTTTTACATTTCCATCCCTTCATAACTTAGGCCATCCCTACCACCACAATCCCTTACACTTTACCTCTTCCGTCTAATAACATTGGTTTCCTGACTGTTCCACAAACCAGACACTCCGTCTCTTAATTCTGGGCATTTTCTCTGTCTGTTCTCCATTCACTTTCCCTCCTCAATTCCAAGTACTAACTTCCCTGGCTTCCTTTTAAGTCCCATCTAAAATCTCATCTTTTACAGAAAGCCTTTCCCAATCCCTCTTGATTCTAGTGGCTTCCCTCTGTTAATTATTTCCTATTTCTCTTTAGAGAAGTTTGTAGAAATAGCTTGTTTGTATATATTTGTTTACATATTGTCTCTCCATTAGACTGTGAGTTCCTTGAGGTCAAGGACTGACTTTTGCCTTTTTTGCATCCTTAGCACTTAGCACAATGCTTGACACATAGTAGGTGCTTAATAAATATTTATTGATTAATTGAATGCCTAATAAAATGCTTAGCAATTTCCTTGGTTGGGATGCCAGTGTGTTTAAGTCTAATAATATAGTCATTTGATGTTGAAACAGTAATGAGATTTTAAATTCCTTTTGTATTGTTAAGCTAAGAGGTACTTAGCACCTAGTTCAGATTAAGCCTCTGTTGAAAAAACAGAAGGTATGAACTTTGTCTCCTGTTGCTGACATAACAGGAAGGAGCTGGCTGAAACAGGAATCTAATGATGTATGTATATAAGAAAAGCCCTGGAGAGGCACAGTCAGGATTTCCTGAGAACTTGTGGTGGCAGAACTTCTGAGGATCCTAGGAGGCCAGGAGCCCAGGAACCCAAGTGACAGAGGAGCCCAGGAGGTTTCTGATTGAGGAAGCAGAAGACTGAGGAAGCATGACCAGGATGCTAATATTTTGTCTGTTTGTGGCTTGATTGAGCCTTGAACTCTCGGGAACAGAAGTTGTGAAGGATTTGAGATGGACTGGACCCTGTGAATTCCAGTTTGGAATAGGACCTACTCAGAGAAATGGACAAGGAACTGGGAGCTATCTGCCATTGAACCCAGGTGAATCTGGCTTGGTGAATCCAGGTAGAATCTGGGACCATGGAAGGGGATACAGAGAATCTGAGAACTGGCTCCAAGTCAAGATGAAGAAAAGATCTCTCCTTGGGTATTGAATACTGTGATGATAATGTGGCTTACTAGTGACCTAGGGGTGGAGAATTTGTGTATTTTCTAATAATTGTACTTAAGTGATTAATGATATTTAGTAAATGATTGCTAAATAAGTGGCTGATTGAGTTAACCTAGTTGCCCCATGAGTGGAAAACTGACTATTGTACTCTGGGATGATTGAATGACTGAGTAAGGAGGCAAACCTCCTTAGGAATACCAGATGATTGTTCTTTGTTCAAAGCTGTTGTGACCACTTTGGTGAAAACTATGTGGCCATTTTAATGATAATCTGTTGTAAACACCATATTGTGATTTTCTGTGATAAGTTGTAATATTGTGAATACTGAACCTTGATTTTCTGAGAATGTTTTGCTTTGATGTTTTATAGAATAGATAGAGTGTTCACTATGTGTGATCAGAACTTTAAAAGCTGTTCACAGCAGCCATTCTTCTGGAAAGCTGCTCATGCATGGCATTACATATGCCACTGCTTACATAAGGGTAGAGTCCAGGAATAGAGCCCGGAAACCTTGCTCTGTGTGAAAGATGGATGTTAGCCTTCGCATCTTCTTTTCTTTCTGTTAACCTTCAATTTCATCCATTCTTGGTGCCTCAGCACAAGTCTCTATTTAAAATTCCAATTTTAATTGTTCTTCCACAAAGTTCTTTGATGGTTTTTATAGTTTAGATGATTAAAAAGTAGCCTTTTTGAAGTGGATGATATGATTTGATATCCTTTTATCTCTTAATGCCCATCCTGTATCCACCTTTAAGGGGTAGTATGTCCTTTTTTTTCTTTTTGATTGGGGAAGGTAAGGCAATTGGGGTTAAGTGACTTGCCTAAGGTCACACAGCTAGTAAGTGTCAAGTTTGTTCTTACCATGTAAATTTAAAGTTACTATTACTAATGAGAAATTTATAAATTTATAAATAAGGGAATCTCGTTTTAGCTCCTTTGGAACTAACAGAGAAGGAATTTTTAGTTTATAACATTTTTCCTTTCGTTAAAGGAAAAACAACTCCATTTTATGTGAATAAGAAATTTAAAAGGTTAGGAATAGAGAAGAGGAAGAATTAAAGATTATATTAGCTGTAACTTAACATCACTAAATAAACCTTGTGGTCACTTTAGGTTGGATCCAGTATGCAGAAAGGGTGCTGGGCAACCCAATTACACCACATATATGTACTGCAAAATCTCCTCAGCAGATCATGGGATCACTGGTGAAGGATTACTTTGCAAGACAACAGGTAATTTGATTTTCTTTCTATGTCTCTTATCTACATGATAGTTTCTGACTTATATTTGTTTGTGATAGCTCACAGTCTAAAGTCAGCTTTTTGTTTTAGACCAGTGATGCTCAGTCTCACACAATGATTCTTGGTCATATGGACCCCCTAAGGTTATAGAGTTGGCAGCAGTACTTAGGACAGCTAGCTATTTATGGAACTCTGCCAATAGTCACTATTTGCATGTTTTTCATTTTCTTTTCTTTCACTTCTGCTCTTTTTTCTTCTTTTTCCCTTTTCTTCCCAGCCATTGATACTAAAGGGTCATACAGTTACTATTCTATAATAGTTGTCTAATCCAAAGTGTCTGTGGTCTTCTTTTCCCATTAGTATGCCATATATGCATGTTATACAATAATTATAATAACTAGCATTTATAGAGAGTTTTAAGATTTGCAAAGCACACATATTATCTCATTTGATTATCTGTGAGATTGGTGCTATTGTTCTTGTGGGTTTTTTTTTTGGTTTGGGTTTTTTGGAGGGGGGAAGGCAAGGCAATTGGGGGTTGAGTGACTTGACCAAGGTCACACAGCTAATAAGTGATTCAGTGTCTGAGGCCAGATTTGAATTTGGGTCCTCCTGACTCCAGGGCCAGTGCTGTATTCACTGCACCACCTAGCTGCCCCCTGATTGGTATTCTTGTTACCCACATTTAATAGATGAAGAAACTGAGATTTAGTAAGGTAAAGTGACTTGCCCAGGGTCATACATTTATTAAGTGTCTGAGGCAGGCTTTGAAAAACTCAGGTCTTCCTGACTTCCAAGTACAACACTTTATCCATTATGCAACCTCAATAAATCAAATCAGTAAGTACTTATTAAGTGCCTACTATGTGCCAATCACTGTACTAAGTGCTTCTGACATATAATATATTTATATATAGCAAGTCAACAAGCATTTATTAAGTGCCTGCTCTGTCCCAAGCACTGGTAATATAAAGAAACACATAAACAGCCCTTACTTTCAAAGAAATCACAGTCTATTACTGTGAAGTGACAGCATGCAAGCAATGATGTACAAGCATGATATATACAAGATAAATTGAAGATAATTTCAAATATCTGTTGCATCACCCTGCAGGCCCTAGCGCACACATAGGGGCTCAGTAAATCTCTGATGTTTGAATGGTTCAATAGTAGTCTCTTGAGTACCATTTAAGTATAGTGATAAACATTTCTAGGTATCACTTAAAATAATTTAAATGAATCTCATCAGGTTTTACACGCTTTCCCTCTAGGTAGCTGTAAGAGATGCAAAAGAAGAAAAGTCCCAGCCCCTCTCTACTCTAGGGCAATTTATAATCTAGTTGGGTAATATCACAGTACAGTAGAAAGAACCTTCGGCTGGGAATTAGAAAACCCATATTTGAACTCTCAGATTTCTCTCCCTCTTTCTCTCTATTTCTCTCTCTCCTCTCTCACCACCCCCCCCAAGTTTCTTCATCAATAAATGTAATGAAAATATTTGCAGTTGCTACATAACAGGGTGGTTGTCATTTGGTTTTGTAAGCCTGGATAGTGCTTTAGAAATTTGAGTTAAATTATGAGCTAATGAATGGCACAAGATAGTATATAATCAAGTGCTGAATTTTGTTGTTTCCTTGCTATATTCAACAAAGGGAAAGCCTGATGTGGGCTGGAGTACCTATAAAAAACTTTTCTGTTTCTGTATCCATTTCCATTTCTTTTTCTATTTATGTTTCTTTGGAGCAAGAGATATATCATTTGTCACAGAGGAGTGGGGAGGGGATTTCAGATGGGGAAAAGAGCATGAATGAAGGCACAGAAGTAGGAATAAATGTGGCATCTTTGAAGATAGGAGTTTAGGGATAGGATTTCACAACAACGGTAGGTTAACTGCCCATGAAGAGAACTATAACCTTGACATTTCTTTTGTAAACTCCTGAGGGAAGGACCTCTGGATTTCTCTTAGTTTCTTGTACTTTTACATTCTTAAGCTCCTCTATCCCCTTTCAATGATCTGTTCTTCTTGCTTCAGAGAGGCAAGAATACATTTCTTGTGTATGTTCCAGTGTAGCACAGAGTGTTCTGGGATCAGTCTTCCAACCCCTGCTAGAACTGGCAGGTTGGTCTCCAGATCTCAACTACTATTCCCCTTATGATTTTATGGGTAAACCTGAAGGGTTGAGGCTTTTTCTCATATTAACACTGTTGCTTATGAGCACTCCACCAGTGTTCCCCATATATAAATAGTCTGCTTTCACTCCAATCCTAGTTTGATCATTTAATCTCTCTTCAATATCAATTAATCAATTAGCTTTTACAAAGGGGTATTTACTGAGAAAGTATAACAAGAACAGAAGTGCAAATACGTCATTTCCTGAACTAGGGCCCACTCTCTACATATCCACTTGTTTCCTGGGACAGTAGGTTCAAACATAATAAAATGATGGCTACAAACCATATCCATTTCCATCAAGTTAACTTCTGGGTCATAATAACCAGTGGATGAGATGTTCCCTTGTTTCCAGGACATGGTGTCTCAGTCAAACAAATTGCTTCTTAAAGCTGATTACTGGTAAAATCTTCAATGGACTCCATTTTCTTGACTTCTGATAGCTCTCCTAACCTTTCAAAGCTCTCAAACCTGCTTAATTCCATCTCTGATACTCATTTGCCTAAGATCAGGAAAGAATAGAGACAGAAACAGAGGTAGCACTATTCGTTCGTGGCCAAGTTGGGAGAATTGTCAGCTGGCAGCATTATACCTTCCATCCCAGTTGGAGCTTTACACCATTTCTTCCTGCTCAGAAAAGAAAAAGCTTTCATCTGTTTAAACTTTTTTGTACACACTCAGTTCTAGCTCAGCAGCCAATTTTAAGTCTTTTTGTCACTGCATAGTAAGCAAACAGAAAGCAGAATACATCTATCTGTTCTCTAGAAGGGAGAGGACCTCTTAATTATGTATGTCCTGAAGCACTCACCATAGCTTCAGTGGATTTGGTAGGAGGTAGAGCGCATTCTCTGGGGACTGGGTACTCATTGGCTGATTTCCCCATACCGGATTTCTGTTAATCCTGAGAGAAGTGATTGAAATTGAGTTGGGTGGCAGGACAGAAGTAACTAAGGCTACATTTCTGTAGTGTAGTCATCATCAACTTTTGTTTTTACATGAACTTAAGTTCTACTTCATTCTTAACTGTCAGTTCTAAGGTGCCTCTGTTGGTTCTAAACTAGTCCTGAAATAATGATTTACTTTTTTCTCTGCAGAACTTGTCTCCAGATAAAATTTTCCATATCATTGTGGCCCCTTGTTATGACAAGAAGCTGGAAGCCCTTAGAGAAGATTTTTACACGGCTTCATATAATTCTCATGATGTTGATTGTGTATTAACATCAGGTAAAATGATTTCTCTGTTTACTTCATCATAATTTGTTGCTAGCATAAAAAGGTGCTTTTTTGACCAGTTTTTTATGATTAGTGCTAAGAAATGTGTATGGTATTAGACAGCATGAAAGAGACAATATGTTTTTTTTGAGGGGGGGAAGGCAAGGCAATTGGGGTTAAGTGACTTGCCCAACATCACACAGCTAGTAAGTATGATCAAATGTCTGAGGTTGGATTTGAATTCAGATCCTCCTTACTCCAGGGCCAGTCCTCTGTTCACTATGCTACCTACCTGCCCCCATTATCTTTATTTTAAATTGTTTATAAGAAATAGAGCTTCACTTGGGAAAGCTAATTCTGCAAAGTTTATAATCTATACCTGTTGTTCTTATCCTAGGATGGTGCTTTTACATCCCCTATTAGATGAATGTTATTAAACACTTAAAATGAAAACAGCAAGCATATGAATGCATGTGCACTTCTCTTAGAAGAGGTTTGCGACCCCTTTGAGGGTCGAATGACCCTTCCACAGGGCTTGCCTAAGACCATGGGAAAGCACATATTTCTTATGGTCTTAGGAACTGAGACACCGCTCCTCTGTCTGTCTCCAGGCGGGGACACCCACATGCAGATACGCCCACATAAGAGTATTAAAGGATTGTGGCATTAGGAAAGTTGAGAACCATTGCCTTAGAACAACTAATTTAAATCATACCAAATTGAAAAGTTCCCCAGAACATGGTAAAAACTTAGATTTAGTGTCCTTTAATTTTAGTTTGAATTACATAGATTGTGTAGCCCTAGCATTTTCTTTCATAAACTAGTAGAAAGATTGCTTGTTACTAAAATAATTATCCAACAAAGGAATTTAATTATCTTGGAGCACTATTGTTAGAAGTTGCTGAGTTGCTCACCAGGTGGTGCATTATTTAAGCTACCAGCTCCTCTAAATTACTTTATTGATGCCTATATTAAAAACCTCGTCCTAAATGGCTAAAACTTTCCCCCTTAGAGTCTCACTGCAGCTTTGTTGTGAAATACTCTTCATTTACTCTTCCCTGGCTGACTCCAAAATTAATTTAGAAGGCAAAATAGAATATTACTCAAAGCTATTAAAACACCAGATTTTCTGCTCATTAGCCTTTACCCCATCCTGGTTGTATTTCATGCTATGATCACATAGTTAACTCTACATAGAACAAAATGAAAAGGAAAACAAACCAAACAGTCTTCTGTAGAGACACTTATTTCCAGCTGTCTCATAGCTCTCCTTCCTGTTGTTCTTTCTGGTCTGTGGGCACAGTTAGGGAAAATCCTAATCACACTCACCCTTTATTGTTGATGTTCAGTCATTCCAGTTGTATTGGGCTCTTTATGAATCCATTTTAGGGTTTTCTTGGCAAAGATACTAGAGTGGTTTGACATTTCCTTCTCGAGCTAATTTTACAGATGAAGAACCGAGGCAAACAGGATCGAATGATTTGCCCACTGTCACACAGCTAGTGAGGGCCTCAGGTTGAATTTGAAATAAGGAAGATGAATCTTCTGATTGCCAGCCCAGTGCTCTATCCACTGTGCCACCTAGCCACCTATGCATTCACCCTTAGATTGTGGGGAAAGAACAAGAGAGAGTTCTTCAATCCCTGTCTCAGAATCATGAACTAGAAATAAGGAAATTAAAAAAGGAAGGGAGTAAGGGAAGTAAGTTTTCCCAGTCTACCTTCTGAACAGAATTCACTGTATACATTGCTCTATGGAGCTCTGTATCTTTTCTTCTCATAGCTTCTTGCCACTGTCTCTGCTTCAGTCTTTTTGTTTGTTTTGTTTGTTTTTTGTTTTTTTAAAAATTAACTTTTGTTTATTGTTAGTTTGCATCATTCATTCCACACAGTTTTGAGTTACAAATTTTATCCCCATCCTTCCCCTACCCATCATCTTAAAACAGCAATCCCACTGTATACCCCCTCCCACAGTTTACTCTCTCCTATTTACCCCACTGACTTTCTGGTAGGGAAAGATGGATCTCCTTATCCCAGTGCCTGTATATCTTAATTACCCCTTGCATGTAAATAATAATGATAATAATTATTATTTTATATACATATATATATACACATACATACATATTATTTTTTTAACATTTGATTATAGAACTTTATATTCTAAATTCTTTCCCTTCCTCCCTTGTCACCCATCCCCACTGGAAAGATAAGCAACCCAATACAGGCTGTACATGTGTAGTTATGCAGAACATCTCCACAATGGACACATTGACAACATTTCCCACCTTACTCTCCCACCCTGCCTTGTTCTATTCTCTACTTTGTCCCTGTCCCTTTACAGAAGTGTGTGCTTCCAACAACCCTCCCCTTGCGATCCCCTCCCCTCCATAATCCCCCCTCTTATACCAATTCCCCCCTACTCTCCTATAGGGCAAGATACCCAATTTAGAGTGTATATCATTCCTTCCC
>JAQQSW010020610.1:0-10818 GCA_028646575.1 Pseudocheirus occidentalis | reverse complement strand
AAAAAGGGGAGAAAATTTGTAACTCAAAACCTTGTGGAAATGAATGATGTAACCAAGAAAATAAATTAAAATTAAAAAAAAATAAAAAAAAATAAAAATAAAAATAAAAATTCTTGGTCTACTAGAAAATCATGACAAAAAATAGCCTGGACAGCATCTCTCAGGAAATCATCAAGGAAAATTGTCCTGAGATACTCGAACCAGAGGGTAAAATAGTCATCAAAAGAATCCATTGATCACCTCCTGAAGGTGAATGGGATGAACTCTCCCATAAAACAGAATTGATTAAGAACCATAGTCCTACAATATGTTCCTTAAAAATCTGGAAAGACTTATATGAACTGATACTGCATGAAATGATCAGAACCAAGAGAACGTTGTACACATTAACAGCTACATTGTGCAATGACTGCCTCTGATAGACTTTGATAGACTTCTCAGCAATACAAGGATATTAGATAACTCCAAAAGACTCATGATGGAAAATGCTATCCACTTCTAGAGAAAGAACTTCAGAATCTTAATGAATATGGAAGCATATTATTTTCTCTCCTTTTCTTCTGTTGTTTTGTTTCTTCTTTCTCATGGTTCCTCCCATTAGTTCTAATTCTTCTTTAGGTGCTGGGTAATATGAGTATATGTTTAATATGAATGTATTAAGTAAAGCCTAGATCAGATTGCATGCTGTCTTGGGAGGGGGTAGGAGGAGAGGGAGAAAATTTAAAACTCAAAATCTTATGGAAGTGAATGTTGAAAGCTAAAAATAAATAATTAAAAAATTGACCTCCACCAGCATCATTATGGAAAAACTCCTCTTCGATAAACTGAGAAAAAATTATTTACTGAATAAGTACAAAAAAGAAGTAGATTCTAATATCTTTTCTTCACTGTCATAACACTGCTAAGCAGAGAAAAATTTACAGAAGGCGGTTGAGGATCAGGCAGAAGCTTTGTGTTGGGGGTGGGTGGGAAGAGGACCAGACTATATCTCTCTTTGAACTTTCACTGCTTCCTGCCTCCCAGGCTCCCATGGTGTGACTGCTACAAGATGGCTAGGATGGAGGATGGGGGAGGTGGTACTTCAGAGAAGGGCTCTGCTGTGCAGCAGCTGCTCAGGGCGCCTGAGGGGATGATCTGGGAAGGAGAGAGTACTGTTTGTCAGGGCACCAGAGAGAGTGACAAGGCTAGGCTTCTCCCTTTGTGTCTCCTGAACCGACTGTCTAAACTGGAGGCCTGCAGCATGCTACAGATTCATGCAGTCCCAGAGTGATAGCATTTTATTTGTTTCATTGCTTCAAGGAACTATGGTCTTGTTGATATGGATCATCACTCCTCTGCAGCTTAGTAGAGGGTCTTCCAGAGTTGCCATGACTGACTTCTAGTATTTGAAGGATTATCACAAAGGAAGGATATTGGACTTGTTCTGTCAGATAGCACACAAGCAGAAGCAAGCAATAGAAGTTGCAAAGAGGTCAAATTAGGCTTGATGCCTGGCAAAATTACCTGACAGTTAAAACTCTTGTAAAGTAGAATAGGTCACCCAGGAAAGTAATAAGTTATTTTGATTTAAATATTTACAAATATTATTTCATTTGATTCTCAAATCAACTCTGAGAAACAGGTACTACTATTATTCCCATTTTATATTTGAAAAAACAAAGGCAAGCAGCACTTAAGTGACTTGCCTTTCACCTTCACTGGGAATCTCCAAACAAAGACTGAAAGGTTATGTGTTGGGTGTGCTGGGCAGGAGAGGATTCTTGTTTCAACACAGCCTCAATAATATGACTCCTGAGGTAATGATTCTGGGCTTCTAGAATCCTGGGACAAAAGAAATCAACTACATTGGGGCATCACACTGCTCATGGGCCTCTCCAAACTTACCTTAAAGAGGTTCCTCCTAGACAGCAGACATGCTCATCCCCAACCCCTCGCTGATGGCATTTTATACCACCAGGATATATAATAATTCTAGGATTGTGAGAAAGGACTAAAATCAGTGTCACAGGTAAACTGTTTAATCAAGATTTTGCTGTACAAGTTATATTTCAGGGGACACAATGAGCACCAGATTAAGAATTAGGTGGTCTGATGTCAAATCCTGGCTCTGCACTTATATGACCTTAGATAAATCAGTTGCTCCTCTCCAAATTTCAGTTTCACATCAAGAAAATTAATGATTGAAATTATCTCTAAGGTCCCTTTAAATCAGGAGTTCTTAACTCCAGGGGCCATAGACCCCAACACAGATAGATTACAGGGGATCTTTGACCTTGATGGGAAAAAATATTTTCATTAACTGATAATATTTTTGCTAACTTCTAACTAAATTTTAATACTTCATTCATTTTAAAAACAGTATCCAGTATCCTAAGAATGAATCCATAGGTTTCATCATACTTCCAAATGTGACCATGTCTCAAAAAACTTGAATAATCCTCTATTTTGAATGCTATGGTTTTTGTCATTTGACATGAACTATGGCTGAACCTATATTATAAGAAGCTATCTTATCAATCAATTAATCAGTAAAATTTACTAAGCACTATGTGTGCCAAGCACTGTGTTAGACTCTGGGCATCCAAATCAGAAAACCAAAACCAAAACCTAAAACAGTCACTGCTCCCAAGAAGCTTACTTCTCAGGGAAGACAACATATACATGTATTAATTATATAGAAAACAATTATAATTACATATAAAACAAATTTTTGAATAATACATAAATAATATGCAATATAAATATTTATTGCAAGTATTTGTAGATAAATAATCATATGCACAAGAAATAAAACAATTTGGTGAAAGGAGACACTTTTTGTTGGAGTAATCAATAAAGTTCACCTGGATTTGAAAGAAAGTTCCAATGTATTTCCTAGATGCATTACTGCCAGAAAATAATTGACTTTGTGATTCTTTTTTGGATACTTGTTTGAAAATAAAAAATAAAGTGAAATATAAAATTTAAAAAACAAACAAGCTTCAAGTTGTGCTCATGAAAGACTGGCATGGCCAAGTATGCACAGTGCCCCCTAAAGAGAACTGTCAGCATCCTTTCCCCAGTGTCTGGGAGAGATAATAGAAATTATAGTGATCCATAAAAGAAAAGTTTATTTTACTCCAGCTGTTTCAAGGAGTCAGCTTTGCTCCTGACTGGCCCAAGGGGAGGGCTATGAAAAGCTCCTGCTGTTTTATTGCTTCTTGCCACAGCAGGTATAACTCAGCGCACAATTGAGTCTTAAGCCATTTGTCTCATCAAAGGAAGAAAGCAACATCTTTTTTTTCTGGCAGAGAAGCTATAAAAAAAATAGATGTGGGAAATTTTAAGACAGGCTCAGTAAAAGCACTTGTGCTAAATTCAGGCTGCATAAACTTCCTCTATAGCCAAAGAAGCCTATTGTAACAAGTGATATGATACCCATTGCCAATGTGCAAGGCCTGAAACTCACTGTGTTATGTTAAATGGGAGGAGAGGGAGAGGAAGGGCATGTCTTGGACCCACAACTATGGTGGAAGGAGAGGGGGTGAGCCTAGGCAGCCACCTTACCATCCCTGAGAAGTCAATCTGAAGTCCAGGATACCAAGATTCAAATCTTACTTCATAAGTTACTCTGCGGTCATCAGCAAGTCACTTAACCACTCAAAGCTTTAGCTTCTCTAGCTATGGAATGGGGTGATTATAGAATAATAATGCTCTGACAACCTACCTCAAAGGTATGTTGCAAGGAAAACAAATTTATAAACCTTAAAGTGCTATCTAAATATGAGTTATTATCAGAGACAGTAACTAGGGCAGGGAAATAAGGTACCAAAATCTAGATAACATGTATAATGCTAATATCCTAGCATGTATAATAATAATGTATTCCTTTTGGTGGTAGAAACAGGTGAGTTTAATAACTGGTTAGCAAAGATAATTCATTCAAACAGAAGGTACCAATTAATGTTATTTTTTGCTCACCCTAACCTCGCACCCAGTGGTTAGATCTTAGGTGAGCTCCCCCATGGCATGTCTCCACCCCATTCCCTCTACAGGTGTTATTAGCCTCTCCAGAAACAGTCTGTGCCCTGCTTATAAGAGCAGTCTCCCTATACTATTATTTCTATCTCGTCAACTCATGAGTGGTTTCTAGAGTCTCCATCTCCCATGATATCTTGTGTTTCTAGGTTAAAGGTCTCCTCTTGATGTCTCTCCATGCCATCTCCACTGCTTGCCTTACCAGCAGTTCTCAACCTGTGGGTTGCAACCCCTTTTGGGGTTGAACAACCCTTTCACAGGGATCACTTAAGACCATCAGAAAACATATATTTCCGATGGTCTTAGGAACCGAAACACTGCTCCTCTATCTGTCTCCAGGTAGGTCTGCCCACATGCAGATACTCCCACATATGAGTGGCATTAGGAAGGTTGAGAACCACTGCCCTAGACACATATGGTGACCAAAATTCCTAGTTATGACTCTGGGGAAAACCTGGGCTAAATTTGAAGCCATCCTGAGTATATTTATGGAAAATTGTGCACTACAGATGTGCTTGATGGTGATATTGTCTTACCTCAAAATTAGAGATTATAGTGGGAGAAAGGATAATTCTTTTGCAAAGCCTGGTTAAAAGGGAAGCAGTAAGATTCATCTTTCTGAGTTCAACTCTGACCTCAGACACTTACTTAGCTGTGTGACCCTAGGCAAGTCACTTAACCTTATTTGCCTCAGTTTCCTCATCTGTAAAATGAGCTGGAAAAGGAAATGGCAAACCACTCAAGTATCTTTGCCAAAAAAAAACTCCAAATGGGGTCACAAAGAGCCAAATATGACTTAAACAACAACAAAAGGTAAAAATGTAATCAAGCCTAGGACCAGAAGGCTCTGTAAACATCAGAAACAGAACAAGCATCATCTGGAAAGGTGATCCTTCAGTCCTGAAAGGCTAGAGGAGTGCCTGTGTGTGTGTGTGTGTTTGCACATGGGCATGCATGTGCTTCCTATTATACAGCTGTGTCTTTAATCTATTATTTGAGAGTCACAGGTAAAAATGTTTTCCTATTTGTCCCTCTCAATTTGAAATTCCAGAGGCCTTTGAGCATTGCAAAAGGAAAGGAAAAGTCACATAGAACCAAGGCCATTCTAAGAATTCCCTTTTGCTAGCAAATTTACAAGTCAGAAGAGAATACTGCCTGAAGCATGGTGGTCAATATGGTGCACGGAGAAGGGAAACAAATCAATTAGGCTTAATGCCTGCAGGAAAAAAAAGGCAAATATTTTCTTCGCTCCCTACCCCTTACTTTTCTATGCCTCTCTCTCTCACCCCACTCTCTCTTAAGGGAGTCATCTTCACTTGTCCTGATTATATCTTGCCATGTGACCCAGATGGCTCCAGAGGAGAAAGTGAGGCTAGTGACTTTGCACAGCCCTCCCTCACTTAAGTCCAGTTCACTTGCATATCATGGCATCACCTTCCTGATGTCATGGTCCTCTTCTAGAATGAAGGACAAACAGCAACCTAAGAGCAGTCCAAGTTGCCCTGCGGGGGACCCAAATAGCCAATTCCAGTTGGACAACACAGCTCCTTCCTTCATTCCTTCTTACTTTCTTTCCTTCCTTCCTCCCTTCCCTCCCTTTCCCTTCCCTTTCTTCTTTCCTCTCCCATTGTCCAAATAGGGTGTTATATCCTTACTTGTATGTGCTCTGCCCAAAGGAATATAAATTTTGATGACTGAATCCTAGCAAGATATCTTGGGGTTTATGGGATAGATGTCTTTCTTAAAGACCATGTCTTAAACCTAATTCACTCTGATTTTCATTTATTAGTCAACCAAGAGATCCCAGCCCAAGCCCCACCTAGTGGTCACTGTTTGGGCCCTAATGGCTCAGAGTGAATGCAAATTGTAATTGTTTCCATTTTGGCCAGATTGATTCCCCTGCCAGACAGATCTTTTGTAATTGGGTAAAAAAGGCCATTCTTTGGCTCATTTCTTACCTAACCTTAATCACTGAAAGGGTAGTTCCTTAGTCAAAGAGGGAACTCAGAAAGACCTTAGCTTAAAAAAGCCAAGGTCTCTAACTGTACCTGGGTCATCTCCAGTCATCCTGATCTATGTCTTGCCACTGGGCCCAGATGAGTCCAGAGGAGAAAGTGAGGCTGGTGACTTTACACAGCTCTCTCTCATTTAAATCCAATTCACTTGCATGCCATGGCATCACTGTCCTGATGTCATGGTCCTCTTCAAGAATGAAGGACAAAAAACAACTGTCCCTTAAGTTTCTTCCCCTTTCCCCCTCTCTTTGTTTTCATTTTTCCTCTTCTATCCTCTCTTCAACCTCAACCTTTCTCCCTCTCTTTCCTCTTCCCTTCTTTCCCTGTCCCCCATGCCTACTGGGGATGACCCTAATTACAATTTAAGAAGCCAAAAGGAAATTAAAGGGTCCTAAAAGTAGGGAAATGACATACATCAGTCCGTTTTTCAAGCGAGGCAATTACTTGATAATTGATGATGATAAAAAAAGCTAGTACATATTGATGATGGCGTGTTTATTCCTTTCATCATCAAAAAGGAGCCAAGCAACATCACTGCAATCAGAAGGGGACTTAAAAGAATGAGAAAGAGTGGGAAAAGCACACTGTTAGGACTGTGCTCTTTCCAAAGACCTAGACTTGAAACCTAAACTGAAATCCAATGTTACTAACGCATTTCAGAAACAAATACTTTGTATACAGCCTTGGGCGCTGAAGAAATTTGAAAAGCAGAAAAGTGAATTGACCTTACTTTTTATACACACACACACACACACACACACACACACACACACACATACATATATATCCATATATACATATATGTATGTATGTATGTATATAAACACACATATATTTGTTACCAAGTTGATTATAATGATAGAAAAACATAAAAATAATGGTATGAAACCTAGTATTTACTTTGTGCCAGACACTATGCTAAATGGTTTACGAAGATAATCTCCTTTTTAATCCTAAAAATGACTCTGGAAGGAAAGGGTTACGAGAAAACTGAAGCAGACAGAGCTTAAGTGACTTGACCGGGCTCCCACTAGTAAGTGTCTCAGGTCAGTTTGAATTTAGGCTTTCTCTACCTGAAGCCCAGAGGTCAATTAACTATGTCACCTAGTCACAGTATTGATTGGATAATACCCCTATTAGAGTGAATAACCCACAAGTTACAAACTGTCAGCAATACAGATTCTTATTTTAGAATTAAAATGGAAATTAAATTAATTCATTTAGAAATTAAAATGGAAAACTGTATTTCATCATTCGTGAGATTAAGTATATAAAATGGGACAGATTACAAATGAGGAATTATAGAAATGCAAGAGTCCTATCTACATAGGGAGATATGAGTTCCTACTGAGCTCAGAGAAATGACACTTGGGAATAGATTGCATGCCCAAAAAGGTCCCAGAAAATATGTTCTGTTTGGTCCCAGAGGGACCAAATAAGGAGCAATGGTTGAAAAACTGCTATAATAACAATTAAGTTCCCATATACAGAAAAACTTCCTAATAATTATTGCTGTGCAAAAACAGAATGGGCTGCTGAAAGGGGAATTGGATGTGCTCTCTTTAAAAGATAGAAGAGGCAGAACTAGCCATCTGTAGGATATGTTCTAGTTGGAATTATTTCCATGCTTGGGTTAAACTATATGGCTACTTGGGTTAGACTGTATGACCAATAACATATTGGCAGGAGACTGATATTAACAGGTGTTCATGGAATCATACAGCTATGGCTACATTTTGCCTATAAGATCAAATGCAAGTCCTCTGTTTGGCATTTAAAGCCCTTTACAATCTGATTATAGCTCACCTTAAGAATTTTATTATTCATTATTCTTCTTCCCATAAAGTCTATGGCTCAAGCAGACTGCTTTTTTGTTATTGTCCATGTTATTGTCCCTTCACACAGGCTATCTTTGCTGTCCTCCATGACTCCTTCCTCACCCTTGGCTCTTAAAAATTCATATTTTCCTTCAAAACTCTTTAAATGACATGTTCTACATGAAAACTTTTTTCTGATCACCCTATATATTCTTTTTTTTAAGGGGGAAGGCAAGACAGTTGTGGTTAAGTGACTTGCCCAAGGTCACATAGCTAGTATGTCAGGTATGAGAGGCTGGATTTGAATTCAAGTCTTCCTGACTCTAGGGTCAGTGCTCTATTCACTGTGCCACCTAGCTGCCCACTTTATATTTCTTTTTTTTCTAATCACTCTAACTGCTAGAGCTTTTTTATCTCAAATTATCTTGGTTTACTCTGCATACATATTTTAAACAGGGTGCCCCAAAGGCTTAATGTAATTTTAAAGCTTAAAACTTTACTTTGACTTTCGAGGCACCCTGTATACTTACATAAGCAGCCTTGTATACCTATGTACCTGTAGTCTGCCCAGAGAAAAATGAAAGCATATAGAAGGAAGGAACCATTTCATGTTTGCTTTTGTATCCCCAGCACTCAGCATGGTGCCAAGTAACTTAAAGACATTTAGTAAGTGTTTATTAATTGATTGATATAATAGTAGAGCTGTACAGAGCCTAAGAAGTACAATCCCTTCATTTTACAAATAAAGAATCAGACAAAGAGAAGTTTAATGTCTTTAATTCTCAGCAAAGTTAAGACTGGAGCTCAAGTTTTCTCACTCCTAGGCCTGTGCTCAAGCTATACACCAGGTTGGACTAATTCGTAAAATCAATTTGCAGAGGAGACCAAAAGCTTGGGAAGATGTCGACAGAAGGGGGGTTGGATGGAGCACCATGATAGAGTCCAGTAATATATGAGAAGCATCATGGCTCTGGATTCATGAGAGGAGGGCTGCAATGGATGGGGATGGGAGGAAATGGGTGGAAGCACATGAAAATAAACTGCACCCACTTCACAATGTTGCCAAGGACTGACTGTGCTGGGAAAACAGCACAGTGAGCAGTTAAGCTTCCTGCTGGTTTTGCCCCCAGAGGCCAAGTGATTATTTCTGCATTCTTGGGCAATGCTGAGACTACCAACTAAGCAGCACGGTAAGAGTCAGGAAACCTGGTTTTTAGCCTTAAGTCTGACATTAATTAACTGGCTTCATGACTTTACGCAAATGGGATGAGCACTGACCACAGCCCTAATTCTCCAGATAACAAGCTACATGAACGTCAAATATCTGGGCCTCAATTTCTTCATATACAAAATTGGAACGTACTGAATAACTTTAGATATTCTTTGCAAGGTTCCTAATCTATGATTCTAAGACATAATCTCTTTATGCTGTCATTTCCTTATCTGTCACATGAAGTTAACCATGTCTGACTGGCCCTTGCCTACCTCAGAGAGCTGTTGTGGAGATCAAATAAAGATAATATATATGAAAGCACTTGGGAAAATATAAAGCTATATATCAAAATGAAAGGCGTTCTAGAAAAGGGGCTCTCTAACCTTTTTGAGATATAGACCCTTTGGCAGTCTGGGCTCTCAGAATGATGTTTTTAAATAAATTTCTAAATTGATCTAAATTTCACTTAGAGACCAGTGAAAATAAAAACATAATTTTTCCCCATCCAAGTTCATGGATCCCCTGAAATTTATCCATAAGTTCTTTTGGAGTCTGTGGACCCCAAGTAAAGAATCCCTATTTATTCTAGAGGCATTGTGCAGAAGGAGAGTTATTCTACTACAGCATCCCCCAAAAATTGTAGGTAAAGAGTACTGGTCTTGGATTCAGGAAGGCCTGAGTTCAAATCATCCCTTGACCTTAAAGAGCTGTACAATCATTATCAAGCCACAACCTTTCTGTGCCCTAGTGTCTGTATCTGTGAAATGAGGATAATAATAGCAATACTACCCAACCCATGAGGTCTTTTCATGAGGTATGCAATCGAGTATGAAACGTGTTCTGTCCATTTCAAAGTGCTATATTAATGCCCATTATTATTATTCTCGGATTGCAAACCAGGAAAATTAAGCTCCCTCTGCCCAATTAGGTAATTTCTGTTTTAAAAGATGGAATTTTATAATTCAGAAACTTAAAAATGAGTTTTCCTTGCCTCTTCAGAATTTCTATGTAAGCAGCAGGACATTTCAAGGAAGATAACAACCAGAAACTGACAGCTTCTGTCCTAAAATTATTCCTCCTGACAGTGACAATGAGAAGAACTGTGAGTCCTGAGACAGAGGGCAATATGTCATGCTAAGAGACATCTGTGTCACCTCTGTATTAAAATTCATTTCTACAGCTAAAGTGTTAGCAACCCCTTTCTTCCATACTGATCTCCTCAGCCTTTGGTGATTGGTGATTCAGAAAAGAAAGTTTTGTTGCACACAGAGGACCTGAGTGTTGGACCAAAGTGAAGCTGACAGTCTTTGAAGTCATGCTTCTGCTGACACAGTTTTGCAACTTTACAGAGCAAGCTCCAAGTATAAATGCCAACATAGGCATTTCAGTTGATTGAGATTATCTTGTTTCACTGTACAAAATATTTATTAAATACCTGTTGGGTGCAAAAAAACTACCAACTACCTCAGATACAAAAACAAAACCTCCACAGTCACTGACCTCAAGTAACCCACTTGTATGAAGTCTTCCTGGTTCAGGAAACAGCTATTTAGCCAGTCAACTGACTAGATTGTAGAGTACTCAAAAAAGAGTAATATGAAATAAAGGTAGAAAGATCAATTGGAGACAGACTGTGGAGGGCTTTAAATAACTTCTTGAAGAGTCCATATTTTAATTATAGAGACAATAGGGAGTCATTGAATATTTCTGTGAAGGAGAGAGGGAGTAATGTTGTCAAGTAGAATGAGTGATGAAA
>JAQQSW010020608.1:0-10819 GCA_028646575.1 Pseudocheirus occidentalis | reverse complement strand
CTATGCCTGTCTTTTTTTTTTCTTTTTTTTTTTTTTTTACAAACTATTACTCTGCCCTGTGTCTATTGTAGCTCAGATATTTGGAGGAATCTACCCTACTTCCCGTGGTCTGAACAGTTCACCAGCTGTTCACCAGTTACAAATTTACTACTGAGAAAGGCAATGTGAGAAAAGAGAATAGGCAGCAGAGGTATCTGAGCTTGCTTTCTTTTTCCTTCCCAACAGAGATGGTAAGGGAGTGTTAACCTGACTCATTTGTCAACAGAACAACAACATTTTTTAAGAATGGCAAACAAAGACTATCTGAAAACACGGAGGCAGGACAAGCAGCCCAAAGACCTGGCAGCTCTTTCCTTCCCTGCATAGATCTATCACACTCACTGGCAAGCTCTCACATGAGAATGTCTACAGGTCACTTGTGAGGCTATAAAGAAATAAATCACATTGTCTTTGGGAATAGAAAAATGCTTGTTTTTCTCTGGCTCCCAAAGTGTTTCTTAGAATATTGCAGCTGTCTTGTGGGTGTGAGGGTTTTCTATTTGCACACTGATGCCCCTAGATATCTTTGCCTCCCCTTGCCTACCATAATACTGATATCTTCCAGACAAAATGGAATATCTCACATTATATACTGAGAGCAAACATTTCAGCAGTTTTGAAGTAGTTTCAAAATGAATGATTTTACTTGATCTTCATGTTTGCTTCCAAAAATAGTTTTTCAAAGGTTGAAATTTTTTAATGTTTATTAAGCAGCTACCTGTGAAATATTAGTCCTACAACATCATTGAAATAAGCAAGTAATCTATGAGGAAACTCCTTCTACCAATGCAGTCTGACACCTTCTTTGCAAATTGAGAGTTTTAGAGACCTATTGAAGGCATGGAAAGGTGCCTAACCTTTTATAACTTACAACCAACTCTTCATTTCTGAGTCTATGAGGCCTCCTACTTTTAGTGCAGGCAGACCCCCATACTGCACAGCCTTTCCACAGTAACTCTGAGTAACAGCAAAAGAGGAAAAGCTATTTTAGAAATGGACCAGGAGAGTGGACCTCCGCAAAACAGAGACTGAGAGAAATTTTATGTTTATTACCTTGAGAGTTGATGATTGGTAGAGTCAGGGGTTTGGTTTTCACTTCTGGGGACTATTACAAAGTTTGATGCAAATAAATTCAAGCCCTGAG
Source organism: Pseudocheirus occidentalis (assembly GCA_028646575.1). Classification (NCBI taxonomy): domain Eukaryota; kingdom Metazoa; phylum Chordata; class Mammalia; order Diprotodontia; family Pseudocheiridae; genus Pseudocheirus; species Pseudocheirus occidentalis. Next base: position 9,636 of record JAQQSW010020608.1, on the reverse strand, counting down.
TCTCAGGCTATCAAAAACTCCATAAGCACAAAGCTGCATAGAGAAATGTGACAGAAATGCACTTTAGGGCTTCTCCATGTCTGGCCTAAAATTTTCCCAGATATTCTCAGATACACTTTATTCCTAAATAGAGTTTTCCTGGCACATTTTGTGGATGGGGGAAGGATGAAGGGATATCATAAGAGTGTACTGGAAGAGTACAGTTCCCATGCAAAGCAATTGATCTTCTCTTTCATCTAGACACAATTCTAGGCAAAACAAGACTCCAGTGAACGAAGTCCTTCTCCTTTCTGTGTCTGTGGGATAAACATTCCTAAGGACACTGTGGAAAAACTAGACCTAACATTAAAATCTGTAAGATTTTGATTACCCAGAAATGAAAAGCACAATGTTCCAATGGTGCCTTAATAAAACCTCTCCAACCTGGAAAGAAAATGAATTTTGAATATTAGCCACATGCCCAAAGGATATATTTTTCCAATCAAAGAATCTTATTTCCAGAGACTTAGAGAGAACATTTTCAGCACTGAAAGACTTCTTTCCAGTGTCAAATCCCTGTAGGACACCTGCTATAAGACTGAGAAACTATGATGATAGCAAAATGGTCATTGGTAAATTTTCTTTCTTCAAAATGTTTCAAAATTAACTAAAAGATTTTTCTGTGTTACACTTTATCACACAATCTTGAGTTGAGTGATGAGAAGAAGTCTGACCTACACAAAGAAAAAATCAAGAATTACAGTATATTTCTGGTTAATTAGTAAATATGTATGTATGTGTGTAAATACAGGTAATATCAACATGGTATTGACTCAGACATATACTCACTATGAACATAGAATGAGAGGATTTTGGAATACATTCTCTTCTTCCACTGATGTTTCTCTCAAAACAAAACTGTCCCGACTCCCCGAATGACTATCAGATATCCTCATAGGCATGTCCCATAGTCGTGTATAATTCAAAATGCCCGAAATGGAAATCATTCTATCTCCAATCTAACCTATCCCTCTTCCTAAATTCCATATTTCTGCTGAAGGTACCACTAGTCTTCTTGTCACCCTGGTTTCTAAGTTAGCAGCCATCAACTTTTCAATGTCACTTTACCACCAGCAATCAGTAGTCAGGTGTTGATTCTACCACCTCAATGTCTCTCACAATTACCCCTTTCTTTCCACTTACACCACTAAGACTTCTGAAGTCCTTGCCACACCTCAGATTCTATGAGTCTTTTCCTCCTATTTTAACTCCACTACTGTGACTCCTATCACTTGCAATACTAGGGGGATGAGATACAAAATGGAGCAGCTGCATGAAAAAGGAACTCTCAAAGCATTCCCTTATGATCCACTATTATCTTCTTGTCGTTATTTAAGAGGATATTTATTCTGTATTCATCCAAAACATATGCATTTCATGCTTATTATGTGGGCGAGATTGTGCTAAGCATGGAGCACTGTGCTAAATGTTAGCACAGATACAGGAATCAAAGAATTTTAGCTGGGATCAGATAAAACCTAGTCCTACTTCCTCATTTTAGAGATGAGGGAAGTGAGTCCCAGAGAAGTTAGTTCTCTATATCAATGTTTGCTTCTTCTCTGGTTTCCTTCTAGTGGTGAATCTATAGGGGGCCTTAGAAGTCAAACTCCTGTATAAGTCTGAGAACAAAATGGTTTATGAGAATCATCAAAGACATCTCCTGCCAGCCTTTTATTGATCTTTTAAAAGGAAGTATTCTTGGATTCCTTTATCCCCACACAGAAAAAAAAATATGGACAAACACACCCCTGAAAGGGAAATCTACCCTCCCAAGGAACAGAAGTCATGTGGATTCCTTAAAAGGGAGCAGAGGAGTCTCAAAACACTCACAACATGAAGAAGAATGGGCCCAATTATCATGCAGAAAAAGAATAGAATTCTCTATGAGATGTAGTCTATAGCCTTAGGACCAACAATCACTGAGCTGGTTAGTCACTTAAGTCAATGGGGGAATGAAAGAACTCTCAAAAAATGATAAGGTCAGTCACCACCAAAACAACCAACTATTTTGGGAGGATGTTGTACGTATGACTATATTAGGTTTCTACCAAATGTAATCAAGTGGAGAATCCAGGCAGTTATCTTCACTTGTGAAGGAGGTAACTATTTGTTTACTCGTTAGAACACATGGAGCTTTTTAGGTCAGAGACAGGTTATTTTGCCTGACTGGTTCAGTACCCCAGACAGCACCTTGATATTATTAGTCATTCACCTAGTTATTGGGAGTGCTTAAATTAAATTTCAGTCTCTTGAATTTCAATTTAGTTCTCTTTGCATTGTGCCAAGCAATTGGAATTAGATTATGAAGTTATATTGCTACATACCCCTGGTGTAGGACAGTATCTACTAGGGATGCATATGATACATACACATACATAGATGTTGACATATTTATATTATATCTACTTTACATCAAAGTTATTCAATAGACAGAATATTGTTTAATCAAATCAACAAACATTTATTAAGCACCTACTATATGAGATGCTTTGCTATTGAATGAGGATAGAAAGACATAAATTAGCTAGTATATGACTTCAAGGAATTTATATTCTGTAGAGGGAGAAATATGCATGCATAAAATAGTGTGTGTGTATATGTGTGTATAAATTGAATAGGTACCAACAGCTGGAAGCATTTGGAAAGATCTCATATAGGTGAAATTTGAACTTAACTTTAAAGGAATCTATGAATTCTAATATATGGATAGAGGATGGGGCAGATTTCAGAAGAAAGTAATAAATTGTTGGAGCTCAAAACAACCTTAGAAGTCAATAAGTAATATTCTTTTTTTAAAAAAAATAGAAAATTTAGGTCCAGAGAAATAGAATGATCTACCACAAGTCAAAATCTTAGGTAGGAAATATATGGGATATGAACTCATGTCTCCTGAATTCTAGACCAGTGAATCAGAAATCAGTTCCAAAGTTGTTTTTTCAGAATTTCTCATAAACTCATGATCCATTACTCTGCTACTAATAAAAGATGAACTGTTTTATTCATTCATTCAACATGGTGTAATTATAAGGAATAAGATTGGTCCCAGAGAGCAGGCAACTATGAATGTGAAATGTTGCATGCATTGTTTGATGTTTTGATTGGTGTTGTCTACTTCTTTTTTTTGTTATTATCTTTACTACAAAGAATAGTTCACTGGGTAGGAGTGGAGAAGAAATATATTCTGAAATGAAGATTGGCAAAAACCAAAATATGGCAATAAGAATAAGATTGAAAACAATTTAATTTTTATTTATTAAACATTTGCTCTGTCAGTTCAGAGCATTATTTGGGGAATGAAAGTGTAGATATTTGAAAATTTAGTAAGATATCACTTTAAAAAGACGGAAATTATCAGTGGTCTAGAATATACAAATTGGTTTGGCATCATATGTAAATTATTTTTCTTACAAAGAAACCCCTCAAACATGACTAAAAGTTTAAAAGATAGGGTAGGATGGATGGTGGGAAGTCGCCTAAGGAGACTGTGCCTCACACACTCGGCCCAGAGGGGGTCCAGGGGGCCACTGAAGACATTTGAGCAAAGGAGTTCGGTAAATTTGAAGATTCTATAAAATGGGAATGGGGATTGGTCCTGTGATTTAATTGATTCAGGAAACATACCTTCACTGAAAACTTTTTTAAAATTAGTTTTCTAGGACCTTGTTTAGAAGGTGTTGGTCTTTTTTCTGAGATATCTTGACCAATTTAAGGACAAGAACCTTTAACAAAAATCTGCTCCTAAACTAAGTTGAAAACTAATATTCAGATATCCTTGACTTAGAGGTAACATCTCAACAAAGGTTATTAACCTTTGCTCTGTTGTGGTGTGTATTGGCAGACTTGTGAAGCCGATGGAATCCCTTCTCAGGAGTTTTTTAAATGCATAAAATAAAATACAAAGAATGAGAAAGTAGACCAGTTGTAATGAAGCAATATCAAAATATTTCTTTTAAAAAAATTCACAGAGTCTCTGAAATATATCCACAAATCCACTGGGAGTCTATTAACTTCAAGTTAAAAACCAGTGATCTAAACTAAACCTTCTTTGGCCTGATCAGTGTCAGGAATCTTTTAGCCCCAAGAGCGGGAAAAGTATTTTCCTTCCATTCAATTGTGGTCTGGTTATAAGAAGTTTTTTATTTATTTTGTTTTGTTTCAAGAAACTTTGGTTGTAGAAATAGAATTGTGGTGGGATCTGTTCGATACTCACTAATCCATTAAACTGAGCTCTCTGCTCCATTCTGCAGTAACTTAGCAAATGACTGCAACATAACTTACTCTCAAGTCTCACCTTTCTCCTTCCCCCTTTCCCTAAGGAAATTCTGTAGTAGCAATGCAGAAAGGGGAGAGAAAAATTCAATGAAGATAAACATGTGAGCTAAGTTTGTGTATATGAGTTTCTTATCTTTTAATAAAATGGTACATTGGACAGTGGGAGGTATCATAAATTGAACAAACAAAAAGGTGTCACAACTCAAAAGAAGTTGTCGATCATTTTACTAGACAGACAGATGGAGAAATCAAGATGTCACTTTTGTGTCTTTTTCCCATACAAATCAGACATGCTTCTTAACAAATTCACTTAAAATTAATTCAACCAATATTTGTTGAGTATATAGTCTATATAGAGCCCTGGGTTGGGATCCTGGATGTATCATACCTCATTCATTCATTCATTCAAATAGTAATTAAGCACCTACTATTTTCAGAGCACTATAAGTGAAGGAATGAAAAAAAAAGTTTTTACAAATGAAAAAAATGTTATTTTTCAAAATGTTAGAAATGAAAAAAGTTATTAAACATTTAATTATGTTCAGAGCACTGAACGAAGGAGAAGATGAGATATAAAGTTGAAACAATTTTTCTACCTTACATTCTCTTAGGGAAATGTGACACATACATAGATAACTGTCATACAAAGTTATATGTGAAGATTGGACAACACAGTACTTTGTAAGGTCAAAGATTATCACCAAATGTGCAGATCAGGGGAAAAGATGAAAGAGGTTGCATTTGAACTGGAATTTAAAGTATGGGCAAGAATTCAATGGCCAAAGTAGGAGAAACATTCCAGAGAGAGGGAACACCATGAGCAAAGTTACTAAGGCAGGAAAGCAAAGGCTGTGCATCCTTGGGAGAGAGTGAGTAGTCCAATTTAGCTGGAGCATACAGTATGTGGAGGAACATCACATGGGAAAAGGCTTAAAAGATAGGGTAGGATGGATGGTGGAAAGTCGCCTAAGGAGACTGTGCCTCACACACTCGGCCCAGGGGGGGGCCAGGGGGCCACTGAAGACATTTGAGCAAAGGAGTTCAGTAAATTTGAAGATTCTATAAAATGGGAATGGGGATTGGTCCTGTGATTTAATTGATTCAGGAAACAGAGATGAGGAAGCTTCCTCTATTGACTTAGGTTATCACCTCTCTGGGACCTAGAGTCTTGGAAAGTTGTCCAAGGCATTAAGGGGTTAAATTACTTGCCCAGGGTGAGATAACCAGTGTGCAACAGAGGCAAGACTTCAACCCACTTCTTTCTGACTTAAGTCTAGCTTTCCATTCCATCGCACTGCTTTCTGGCTTATGTATGAATAATAATAACAATAACATATTTGTGTAGTAATTTCGAGTTTCCAAAGAACTTTACTAAATTATCTGATTTGAGCTCCACAACCACCATATGAGATGATTGCACCAATATTAGTCAATTCAGAGGTTAAATGACTTGCCCATGATCACATGCCTAGTAAGCAGCAGAGGAAGAAATGAAGCCCAGGTTTTCCTGAGTCCAGACCTAGCATCCTCTCCACTAAGCCTTACAGTTTGTTTTTCTACAAGATACAAAGAATGAATAAAAGGGAAGAACGAGGAAAGGCAGGAAGATCCATAAAGGGAAGGACATAGAGACAAGAAGGCCTAGGCTTCCAATTCTGTCTGTCTTCCCAGCTGTTTGACAGTCACTCAAGCCTGTCCAAATTCAGTTTTCTTGAAATGTGGTTACTGATAGCAACTACTGCAGGAGGTCATTATAGTGAAGACCAAATGAGATGATCTTTGTAAGTGCTTTAAAAATCTTAAAACTCTATATCAGCATGAACCAGGGCAGCTTGGTGGTCCAGCAGATTGAGTTCTGCCCTGGAATCAGACTCATTTTCACAAGTTCAAAGTCAGCCTCAGACCTGTAGTAGCTGTGTGACTCTGGCCAAGTCACTTAACCCTGTTTTCCTCAGTGTCCTCATCTGTAAAATGAGCAGAAGAAAGAAATAACAAACCATTCCAGTAGGTCTATTGAGAAAACTCCAAATAGGGTCAGGGAGAGTTGGAAATGACTAATCTGACTGAATAAGAACATGAGTTATGATTATTGCTGCAATAGTGCAAGTAGCAAAGGAGAGGTCTCGGTGCTTTTGTCTATGGATAACCACTAGACATCAACATTTAAATAAGCATTTGATCAAAGGAGCACAGATTTCAGAACTGGAAGGAGCCTTTGACCAAACCCTTTATTTTATAGAGGAGGAAATTTAGGCACAGAGTGATTAACATGCTCATTGTCACAGATGCTCTAATTGACGGAGCTGGAATTTTAACTCAGGTTCTCTAGCTCCCTTGCTCCTTCAAACAGAACTGAGAAGCTGTCCTAGTAATCAGTAGTGCAGTGACCATCCCCAGAGCACAGCACACAAAGGACACCTTTAGGAGTCTGGCATCATTCAGGCCTTGGCCATCACTCCAGAGATCTTGCTCCAATCTCTTTACCAATATACCACCCTCTACTTACAAATGAAGATAGCAAAATTAAAGGTAACAGATGGAATTTGGGCAGCAACATAGGTGGAAGCAAGGGATGCTATCAGGTAGAAGGCAGGATAACCTTTCCAGAATTCAATATTAGGACGAAGATGTGAAAGTAGGTAGGTAGTAAGTATAGTCACATTTGCTAACCTTAATCCTATCTACTCCAGCAAGCATTTATTAAGCACATTTGTGGAATGGTGCTGAGGCCTCTCAGTAAACAGAGAAAAAATGTATGAGTATGTTCAAGCAGCTTACATTCTCCTGGGGAATATAATATTTAAACAGATAGATATATACATGATAATTTAAAGAGGAAGCATAAAGCACCAGCAACCATGGGGATTCAGAGAGCCTGCTATAAGAGGTAACAGTTGAACTATACCTTGCAGGATGCTAAGGAATCCAAGAGGTTGAGAAGGAGAGGGAGTGCATACCAGGAATGGGTAACAGCCTATGCAAAGGCAAAAAGGCTGGAAATAGAATTTTGAGTTTGGAAAATGAAAATCCTTTTCTCTAAACCTAATATTGAAAAAAAAAAAAGGAAAAACTGATTAAAAAAAAAATCTTTCCCAAAGAGTAGGCCTACCTAGATTCCTAGGGTCCTTATTCCTCTAGAATTATGATAATATCAATTTTGGTGGGTGCAGAGAGGAAAAATGAGTGATTAATTTTGTCTTGATTGCTATTGTTGGGTACACAGTGTTGGTTCAGCTATTGATAAGATGATCACAGGTAAAATATAGAATTGGAGAGGGAACAACAAAAGCTTCCTGAAAGGGTAGGCAGAGTTAAAGTAAAGGACCCATGTTTGTGTATTTATGAGAAGAATGCTGCTTCGCTTTGTCCTAATTTCTTTGACTATAAAATAGGAAGGATAATATCAGAAACCACTAGGTTATTGTCGAGAGGGACCAATAAAAATCATTATTCTAGCTATATAAAAATTACAACATAAAAGTTTAATAATAAACAGTATTTAGAAAGCATTCTGCTGAGAATCTAACAGGGTACCATCTTTTATAGACAGCATTTATAGATTTTCACAAACCTCTCAAATTTTCCCTTTTTATGGGCTGTATGTAAATCTGGAAAATAGCTTTAAAAAAAAATCTAAAGTTCAAATCAGTATTGCTTATGAGGCACCCTGCTACACAAATGTAAACATCCTGGGGAAATATCAAATCTTAGACATAAGATTAGGCCAAGCTTGCTGGAAACTATTTTATAATGTACATATCATTGGGGAGGCTAAAGAATGGAATTGATGGTGATTTCATGAGGCATTTAAGAGTAAAGAGGAAATAAATTAGAAATCAATGGTCTAGATGATCCTAGATCCTGTGATCACGGGATCATAGATTTAGGTTTACCATGAGGCACAGAGGTCATCTAGACCAACTGCCACCCCAATTTATAGATATAGAAGCTGAGGCTCAGACTGGTTGATTGACTTGTGCAAGGTCACACAAGGTCAAAGGTAGGATTCAAATACTGACCTTACTAATTCTATATTTGACATTCTGTCTACTATACCACGCTGCCTCCCCATAATCTCAGGTGCTATAATGGACACATCAAAATGCCCAGACTCAGATACAAGCAAGGAGATTGTACTAGATGACCAGTTGGGTCACTTCTGACACTAAATCTATGGTCCTATGATCATTAATAATACATCATCACTCACACTAGAAAGTCAGAAAACCTTGCCCCAATGCTGAATTGGTAAGCAAGCATTAAAAATCTTGACAAAAATTATTCTTATAGAATCTCAGAAATATTTCAGAAACATTTCACCTAATAGTGTGTTTTAATTAAATTTTATTCTCAAAACTTAAAAGAAAAAGAAAACCCTAGAGGGCACAGTGAATAGAGCACCAGCCCTGGAGTCAGGAAGTCCTGAGTTCAAATCCAGCCTCAGCCACTTAACACAAAAAACTAGTCATGTGACCTTGGACAAGTCACTTAACACCAATTGCCCTATCTACCTCCCTCAAAAAAGCAAAAAATAAAACAAAAAGAAAAAGGAAAGAAAACCCTTGAAATAAATATTAGTCAAACAAAAACAATTTCAATATTGACCATTTTATATATATATATGTATGTATATATGTACGTATATGTATATATTACGCTAAACCCTGAGTCCATGAACTTTTTGTTAAGAGTTGTTAAGGTAGAATGTTAATCATTGGTTCTCTGAAGCTTCTCATTATAATGTTCAGAGTTTTTAAGGCTTTCACATTTTAAGTAACACTATGTTTTTATGGAGTCAATTTATTTCGTTCTGTAGGATATGTTTCATTTCATGTTGAATGTTAGAAAACATCTAGGAATTTTATTTATTTTCCATGAATCCCAAGAATCATAACTTTTGTGTCTTTTCTTGATTTTAAAGACTTATTCTAGTCAAATGAGAGACTGAAATGGAAAGACTCATCTTCCCAAATTTCCCTTCTATTGATAAAATCATTTGTCATGGAGAATAAGACCATTCAAAAATATAATCCGGATAAACATCATAAAAATATTGAGTGACCTACAGTTTCTCTTAATAGTAACTGCCAAGCAACCCATGGCAAACATCCAGTCAATGACAATGGCTAGTAGCCAGCTGGAAGTGTTACCCTTGGCAATACAGCATCCTCATATAGTATTGTTAGCCTGAATTATAGGAGAGAGAGAAGAGAAGAGAAGAGAAGAGAAGAGAAGAGAAGAGAAGAGAAGAGAAGAGAAGAGAAGAGAAGAGAAGAGAAGAGAAGAGAAGAGAAGAGAAGAGGAGAGGAGAGGAGAGGAGAGGAG
>JAQQSW010020607.1:0-10819 GCA_028646575.1 Pseudocheirus occidentalis | reverse complement strand
GGAGGGACAGAGGGGAGAGAAGGAGAGGGAGGGAGGGAGAGAGAAAGAAGGAAAGGGAAAAGAGAAGGAGAGAGACAGAGACAGAGACAGAGAGAGACATAGAGACAGACAGACAGACAGACAGAGGACAGAGAGAGGGAGGGAGGGAGTGAGGGACAGAGAGGGGGGAGAGAGAGAGAGAGATGGAGAGAGGGAGAGAGAGAGAGGGAGGGAGTGTTAGTTAGAGGAATGCACTTAGAATGTGGGACTGAGTGACTAGGAGTTTGGTGGTGTTCTCAACAGTCATAGGGAAATTATAAAGTGAAAGAGTTTGGGAGAAAAAAAATAATGATTTCAGTTTGGGACAGACATGGTGATTATTATACTGTATTTATTTCTCTCTTTAAATGTTGCCTTGCCCTAGAAGGATGTAAGCTACTTGAAGGTAAGAATTGATTTTGATCTTATTTTTGTTTTCCCAGCACCAAATACAGCACCTTCCTTATACATAGGAGATCTTTAATAACTGCCTATTGGATTAGATTGAAAAACTGCTTCTGCTTCTTACTTTACGTGTATAATCTTGGGCAAGACACTCACTATCTATCTCTCAGCCTCAATCTGTCTCCTTGTCTGTAAAATGAGGGGATTGAATTAGATAGCCTTCCAACTCCAGGTCTATGAGGCTAAGATCCTATGAACTGACAATGAGAATGTAGACGTGCTTTAATTCAGAGCAGATGTTGTTCAAGACATAGGTAGAAATGCTGCATCTTAGTTATAAGGTATGTCATAGATTGAATGAGAATGTCTGCATGCTTACAATTTAGTCTTGGAGTAAAAGAATGTGCCAGATGGCTAGAAATATTTTCAGGCCAGATCATATTTTCTTATGGTATCAGATGTTCAACTGACAGTTCTTATTTTAAACAGGAAGCAAACCGGATGATCTGGGCTTTCATGTTGTCCATGTAGCCAAGTCTCTTTGTGGAGCTATTCACATGTTTTAAATCTAGTAACAGTAAATAAGCAGAAGAGACAATTTGGAGGTTACATTCCTGGGACAAAGCTTTAAGGGAATCACATAAAAGAATGAATATTTTGTGGGTACTTCAGTAGCTGTCAAATATTCACCCTCATTGGGGAAAATGGCAGCCATTGGAATCCATGGCAGCTACTCTTTGGAATGTAAGTCTCTTTGGGACACGTGAGGCCAATTGGCTAGTGACACTATAAGTAGAAGGACTTTATTAGGGATAAGGACCAGAGCTGTGATTTCATTGCTATAGGGAACTCCCAGATGAAAAAAATCCCTCTACCAGTATAAGTTAGCACCTTCTCTGCAAGTTATAGCCTAGAGCACTGAGTGGTTAAGTGAGTGGTTCAGAATTACAGAGACAATATGCATCAGAGGAAGGATTTGAACTCTGTCCTGCTGGTTCCAAGGCCTATTCTATATCCAGTGCTCCTTAAGGAAACACTGCTTGAAAAGAGACACCTGGGGATGGTCAAGAGCAATCAAGGGCATATCCACAGGAGCAGGAGCAACCAAAGAAAGCTACAGTGGCTAATGTTTAAAGACACAACTAAGGAGATTATTATAACCCCAAGAGGAATGATTTTCAAGCTACAAAAGGAGAAAGGGGGTCAATGGTCCTTTGATCCTCTGAGAAATTGCCCTCCAGACTTGTCATGTGCCAGCCATGTTAAGTTCTCATGGCTCCTGGTTTTATGGATGACACCTGGGTCTTTCATCCTTCACATTTTAGGGCAATTCCAGACATTGATACAGAGGTTAAATTGGAATATTAGAGTTTTAAAGGGAGTGGTAGGTCTCTCTCTGATGTCAGGCAAGAAGGTAACAAGGATTGGCTATGAAGCTCTGCTATAGAAGGTTCCAGCACTGTGCATAAAAGATTCCAAACATGGAGAGTCTCAGAAAAGAGACAGGGCAAAGAAAGGGTGCCAAGCAGGTGGGATAGGGGCACATCTGGAACAAGAAATGCTGAGACACCTTGCCCCCCTCCCCAGAGGTTTTTCCAAAGTATCACAGGGGACTAAAAAGGGCCTTCTTCCCTTTTTTTAGCACAGGAGAGATTTCTGTCCAACTTGGGTTAGAAATAGTCCTATTCAGAGATAGGAAACTACACTAAATGACCTTAGGGGAGCAGCCTTGGTGACCTGAGAAACTGGCAAAACTATAGTTTGATATTTTTATGTATTGCCAGCTCCTCTATAGTACAGTGAGCTATTTGTCCAATAAATACTTGTTGACTGACTGACTTGTGGAATCCTGGTACATACCAGAGCAGAAGACATAGTTAAATATTAATCAGAAAGCATATTGTTCTGGGACACTAACACTTCTCAGGAAGCAGAAAATGTTAATAAGCTTTCAAATGCCTGGTTAGTGAATAAAAGCTGTTTTTAATCTGGTTGGGGAGGGGAAATGGGGAATGGACAGCACTGAACTGGGGTGGGGGACTCCCCTGTTTCTGGCTGAATTTCTCTCATGTGCTGTCAGTGCCAATGACAGGAGGGAAGAGAAACTAACCAGGAAGTTAACCATTGATAGGCGGGCATTCCCTCATTCTCTGTAGGTAAATAGAATGAGACAGTGGGGAGACAGTGGGGAGATGGGATCATTTTTCTAGAGTGGACCTCACAGGCTACCATGTCCAACACCCTTATTTAACAGATGAGGAAACTGAGTCCCAGGGAAGTCAAATAGTTTCCCCAAAGTCACAGACTAAGTGTGAGAAGCAGATTTCAAACCTCGTTTCTCTGTCTCTAGGCAGGGATTCTTTAACTTGAGGCCTATGAACTTGTTCTTGCTTTTAATATTTGGATAACTATATTTCAATGTATTTGGTTTTCTTTGTGATCCTAATAATTTTATTTTATTGAAAATGAATTTTACTTTATTTAAAAATATTCTTCTGAGAAGGGGTCCATAAACTCCATCAGATGACCAAAGGGTAAAGAATTCTGGCGCTTAAGTCAGTGCTTTTTCTAACCTACCAAATGATATGGTCTTCTTAGAATCTTTGCATTAGAAGAGATTTCAGAGATTGGCCAGTCTAACCCCCCTGTCTGAACTGTGGATCACCTCTACAGCATTTCCCACTCTACCACACTCCCTGGTAAGCATCCCACCTTTGTTTGAACATTTCCAGTAAGTGCCACACCTATTAGGAAGTACTGTCTTATGTTGGACTGAAAACTCCCTCTCTGTAACTTCAACAAACATTTTTTAAGCACTTCATTCATACTGAACAGCTTGTAAAGAGCAGTACAGCTCCTGAAATCCAACAGGTGGAGGACATGCCAGGCATAGTTCAGAAAGATCAGGTTCAGAGTACAGTGAGTAATCCAGTTTGACCATAGAAGATGAGAGAATAATGACCTGAATGCAATGCTGTAAGATGTCTTGTGCCAATCTGACTGCTGGGATGACAACAATAATAGTTAATGTCTATGTAGTCCTATTTTTTTTAAGGTTTTCAAATATACTTTATGTATATTTTCTACTTATAGTAATCTTGAGAAGTAGGTGCCAGTATTATCCCCATTTTACAGACTAAAGTCACACAGATAGTAAGGGACTAAAGCCAGGTGGGAATTCGGGTCTTCCTTGACTCCAGGTCTAGGTCACTACCCACCACGCCACCCAGCAAAGTTGGAAAGGCTGGTTGCTTCCATTTTGTACAGGGTCTTATATTCCAGGGAAAGGAACTCAAATGTTACTTGACAAGCAATAGGGAACCAGTGAAGGTTTTTGAACAGAGGTGACACACGATAGATTTCTACACATAACGGAGATCAGTCTGCCAGTGATTTGAAGGGAGAAAGAGAGAACAGGTGAGGATTGTTAGATCTGCTAACCATCTCTTCCTGGCTCACACCCTCTAGATAATCATTCCTCTTCTTTGGCAATGCTTTAGATATTCAGAAAGACCTAAGAACTCTTTTTTTTTTTTTTACAGGTAAAACATCCTCAGTCCTTCTAACTGTTCTTCAGGTGCCAAGCTTTCAAGTCCTCTGGCCCATCCTGGTTGCTGTCTTCTGAATGTGTCCCAGCTTGGTCTGTTCTGTCTTAAAAAGAGCCTGGAGAGGGCAGTCTCAGAAATTCTCTAGAGGTGGAATAGAGGTGGTTTTGCTTGGAAAAACAGATGTACTTTGAATAGAGCCAAGAACTTGACAAAGTATGGGAATGTAATGAAATTCCAGCATTTTGTAAGTTCCTACTGTGTGTAAGCCATTTTGCCAGGCTCTGGGGACATAAAGGTAGCTATGAAATGGGCTTTGCTCTCAAGGACCCGACAATAAATGCAGTGGGGTTGGGGGTGGGGCAGAAACTAAGAGAGAAGGGAATAAGCATTTATATAGAACTTAATATGTGCCAGGCATGGGGTTAAGTGCTTTTTGACAAATACCATGTCATTTAGCATACAACATTTGTTCATGAAAGATTCTGGACATGGAAAGTTTCAGGAAAAGAGACAGGGTAGGGGTGCCGAGGAGGGAGAGTTGAGGGCACTTCTAGAATAAAGACAGTAAGAAATGCTGAGACACCCCAAACAGAAGCTTTACTAAAGTCTCACAGTTGTCTAAGGAGGTAAGGGGAACAGGAGAGACGTCTATTCTGATCCTCATAACAACACTGTGAATTAGTGCTATTATTATTCCTCATTTACAGTTGAAGAAGCTGAGGCAGACAGAAGTTAAATGACTCACCCAGAGCCACATAGTTAATGAGTGTCTGAGGTACAATTTGTATTCAGGTCTCCTGACTCCAGGCCCAGTGTTCTCTCCCTTGTGCCACCAGATACCTCTGTGAATAGCATATACATAAAAAACTATGACTTAAAGTGTCTTAAAATCCTGACATGCTTGGACTATAGGCTAGATTTAATGAAAAGGAATTTAATAGTGATCAACATTAATGCCTGGTTTTTGTTTTTTTATCAACTAGACAAATACAGGTAAAAGAGGGGTGACTTTTTTGTGTGAAAAATATTCAGGTATTTTATTGGACTCAAGGCTCAGTATGAATCAACAGTGAGACATAGTAGCCAAAAACTTCATTATATTAGAATTAGTGAGTAGAATAAATTGGGGTCATGGTTGTACCTTTCTTTGTTCTTATCACACCTCATCTGAAATATCATATTGAGTTTTGAGAAGCACATTTTAAGAAAGGCAGTGACAAACCACTGGGTAGGTGAAAAAATTCAAAACCATATCAGACAAGCATGGGTTAAAAGACTTGGGCATAGTTAGCCTAGAGAAAGAAGAAACCAGTCGCTCAACAAGCATTTTTATTATTATTGGAGTTAAGTGACTTGCCTAGGGTCACACAACTAGTAAGCATCTGAGGCAGGATTTGAACTCGAGTCCTCCTGACTTTAAGGCTGGTACTTTATTTACTGTGCCATCTAGCTATCCTCTTAAGTTTTTTTCCTCCTTTTGGCATAGCAATTGAGGTAAAGTGACTTGTCCAAGGTCACACAGCTAGTAAGTGTTAAGTATCTGAGGCTAGATTTGAACTCAGGTCCTCCTGACTCCAGGGCTGGTACTCTATTCACTGCACCACCTAGCTGGCCCTAGCTATCCTCTTAATAAGCATTTATCAAGTACTTAAAATGTACCAGGTACTGTGCCATACACTGTGAGGATATCGAGAAAGGCAAAAGCAATCCCTGCCTTTTAAGGAGCTCACCTTCTAATTGGGGAGAAAACAGGTAAACAAATACACACCAGGTACAATCAATCCTTAGCTTTCTGGCATTTAACTTTTGAGACTCCAAGCATTTGCCTGATTTTATAAATAACTTCATTTTCCACTTCACTTTGGCAGCTGTACACATTTGTGGCTATGGGCAGTAGAGAAAAAATGAGATGCACAACGCCCATAAATCTGGGGGGCAACTGGTGTCCCACAAGGCACTTCAATGGTTTGGTTCACCCCTCTGTTGTAAAGAGCACCCCATGCATTCATTGCATGTTTTAGTTGTTTGCCTTGACAACTCAAGTTTCGTGTTGCAGTTATGCCCCCAAAGCGTAGTCTAAGTCTTCTGGGCTCTAAACCCAAGCATGCAAAGTCAGGGATATGACTTTGTGATAAAATAAAAGTGTTAGATAAGCCTCATGCCAGAATGTCTGCAGCTTCTCTAAACTGTGCTTTTGGTGTTAATGAATCAACAATTTATATCCTCAAAAAGGAGGAAAGCATTTATGGTACTGTAGATTTCATATGCTATGAAAAGTGAATATTGGGGTGGGTGAGGAGGGAAGAAGGGAGAGAATCTGGAACTCAAAGTTTTAAAAACAAATGTTACATGCAACTGGAAAATAAGATACACAGGCAATGGGGTATAGAAATCCATCTTGCCCTACAAGAAAATAAGGGGTAAGGGGATAAGGAGAGGGATAGGTAGGGATATAAGAGAGGGCAGGTTGGGAGAAGAGGTGTTCAGTATGCTTACCATTTTGGGGTGGGGGTAGGGGAGACATAGGGAGAAAATTTGGAACCCCAAATCTTGCGGAAATGAATGTTGAAAACTAAAAAATAAATACTTTTTTTTCTAAAAAAAGCAAATGTAAAAAAAATTGTTGTTACATGCAAACAGGAAATAAGATATACAGTCAGTGAGGTATAGAAATCCATCTTGTGCTGCAAGCAAGTAAGGGAGAGGGGGGGGAAAGGCAGGAATAGGAGGGATATATGAGATGGAGGAAGGAGTAATCAATATGCTTGCCATCTTGGGGTGGGGGTAGAGGAAAGATGGAGAGAAAATTTGAAACTCAAAATCTTGTGGAAATGAATGTTGAAAATTAAAAATAAATGAAGAAATTCTGAAAAAAGAAAATCATGGAAAGAATAAACTCACAAAATGAAATAAGTAAAAAAAGTGAATATTGTTTGAAATCAATGTTTTCTTTTTAAATTGAGACTTTAGTTTGAAAGATCATAGAATTATTAACATGCAAAAATATTTTGCATATCATCAATTTTATTTTGTGTACTGATTTTATGGGTTATTTCATGGTTACTGTGTTAGGAATAGTGCAGATTATGAGAATTAATGTTATAAAGGATTATCTGCAGTAAAGTGTTTCAGCAATCTCTAGAGAAAGATTTCAGCTTTTCTTGGTCGTGAAAACCTAATCCTATATTTCCCACATGATCAATGGAGCAACACTTGCATTTTGTACTTTCATGCCATTTTCTAGAATCGTTACCCCCACAAAAGTTGAAGATTGACTGTATATACAGAGGAAATGGAAGGTAATCCCAGAGGGGAAGGCACAGCTGGAGGGAACAGGAAAGACCTCCTGCTGAGGATGGAATTTGAACTAAATTGAAGGAAGCCAGAAGGTGGAGGTGAGGAGGGAGGGCACCACAGGCATAAGGAACAGAGACTACTGAGGCCTTGGAGGTGGCTGCTAAGAACTTTCTGTGTGAGGAATGACAAGGAGTGCAGTGGAGCTGTGTTAGAAAGTGTCTAGATCAGGAGTGGGGAACCTGTGGCCCTGAGACCACTTGCGGCCTTCTAGGTACTCGGGTGTAGCCCTTTGACTGAGTTCAAGTCTTACTGAACAAATCCTTTAACTAAAGGAATTTGTTCTCTGAAGTTTGGGACTAGAGGATAGTGTTACCCTCTACAGTAATAGGAAACATGCGAATTGGGGAGGGTTTAGGGGAAAAGATAACGAGTTCTGTTTTGGACACATTGAGATGTCAAATTGGACATTCAGTTTGAGATGCCTGAAAGGCAGACTGAAATGTAGGATTAGAGGTGAGCAAAGAATTTGATTCAGGATAGGTAGATCTGAGAATCATCAGCATAGTAAATACATGGGAGTCTAAGAGATCACCAAGTGAAATAGCATAGAGGTAAAAGAGGCCAGAAGCCTGAGGAACATTTATGGTCAGTGGGGGTGTTCTGGAGGAGGATTCCACAAAGGAGACAGAGAGGGAGGGATCAGAGAGGTAGGAGAACCAGGAGAGAGTGGAGTTTCAAGGAGGAGAGAGTGATGAATAGTGTCAAAGGCTGGAGAGAGATCAAAGAGAAAAAGGATTGGGAAAAGGCCATTGTATTTGGTAACTAAGAGATTATTTAGTAACTTTGGAGAGAATAGTTTCAGTGGAATGATAAAGTCAGATGGAAAAGGGTAAAGAAGGGAGTTGAGAGAAGAGAAAGTGGAGGCACCTGCGCAGATGGCTTTTTTTTTTTTGAGAAGTTTAACTACAAAGGCAAGAAAAGATATAAGCTGATAGTTAGCAGGAATGGAAGGACCAAGTGAGAGGTTTTTTTTAGGATGGTGATGGGATGGAACATGAGCATGTATGTAGACAATATGAAACAACCCAGTAGAAAGGGAAAAATACAGAAGGGAAAGTGTGGGGATGACAGAGGAAGAATCCGTTGGAGGACATGGGTTAACCTTGGTTAGGAGTTAGGCTACTTCATCATGTGAGACAGAGGTGTAGGAAGAGATAGTGGCAAAAAGGCATCTGAGTTTGGAGATGAGGAAGAAAGGAGAAAAGGGAGCTCCTGGTGAATTGCCTCAATCAAGGTTTTTAGCTGAGAGAATGGGAGGAGAGGGATCTGTGGGAGGTTTGAGGAGGGATGAAAAGATTTGGAAGAGCCATTGTGGAGAATGGAATAGTGAATAGATAAGGGAGGCATAACAGGATTGCCTAGCAGCAGTGAGTGCCCAGTTGAGATTATACAACATAAATTTATATTGCATCCAATCAGAACAGCTCCATGATTTTCTTCACTTTTGTTCAGCAGCATGTATGCAGGGGATGAAAGTTGGAAGTGATACAAGGCTGAGACTTTGTTGGGTATAATCAGCAATATGATAAGGAGGACTGGGATTCAGGAGAGGAGAACAGTATAGAGTTGAATTGGTTTGCCAAGGGGTCAAGATGGGGAAAAGAAGAGAGGATGACTAGCAAAGAGGAGATAGTCTGGCAGATAATTAAGGGGTGAAGGGATTGAAGTTAATGATGCAGAAGAAGAGTGAGGTGTTGTAAGGGAAGGCAGAAGGAAAGGTGAAAAGCCAATAGTTTATGGTCAGATAAGGGAATTTTGGAAGCCTTGAACATAATGGTGATACATTTGTGGGTGATGGCAAGACCAAAGGTATGATCATCTTTGTGTGTGGCTAAAATTGGGGTACAGAAGTAGCTCATTGGAGAAGAGTAGGTTGAACAGGTTGAAGTATTTGATAGAGTCAATATGTATGTCGAAGTCCCTTAGTATAAGAGCAGGAGATGGGGAGGAGAGAAAAATTGTAAGCCAGGAATCTAACTTACTGAGGAACAAAGGAGAGTGACCTGGAGTTCAATAGATGACAGCTACCAGGATTATATTTTATTTTATGGAATAAAATAAGCATTTCCATAACATAGTATAATAAAAATACACATGAGACTTCAAATCTGTTATGTACAACTTACTATTCCTTTTAAATATATAACAGAGTTATTATGCAAATTTCTTTTTTCCCCTTTTTTCTTCTGTTTTTCTTCCTTCCATCCCCCCTGCCCCACCATAGCTAACTAACATTAGACACAAAGATATATAATATATATGTTTATATATATATATATATATATAATTATTCTATACATACTTCTGTTTATCAGTTCTTTCTCTGGATGCAAACAGTGTCTTTCTTCATATGTCCTTTATTGTTAATTTCGGTATTTATAATAGCCAAAATGACTTATTAGCTCAAAGTCATTATTAAAACCACACTGCTATTACCATATACAATGTTCTCCTTGTACTGTGCATTTCATTCTTCATTATTCCATGTTTTTCTAAGATTACTGAGCTCATCATTTCTTATAGCACAATAGTATTCCATCACAATCATACACCACAACTTGTTTATCTGTTCCCCGTTTGATAGGCATCCTTGCAATTTCCAGTTCTTTGCTACAACAAAGAGAATTGCTATAAATATTTTAGAACACATAGGTTATTTTTCTTTTTCCCCCAATCATCTTTGGAGATTGACCTAGTAGAGGCATTGCAGGGTCAAAGCATACAGGCAGTTTAATAACAATTTGGGCAGATTTGAATCTCATGAAGCTCAAAGGAATAAAAATGTAATAAGCACCTACTACGTTCCAGGCACTGTACTAAGCCAAGTAATAACAAAGAAAAACAAAAGAAAGTCTAATGGGAGAAAAGGTGATGTCCTACCTCAAAGGAGGGAAATAATTTGAGTAGATGAGTGTTTCAGAGTTGATTTTGTCTTCCAGGATGATGAGTTTCTGGAGATCATGAAGTCTCAAAAAGTAAACAGGTGGGAAATGATGAGAATTCCTTGATAGCCCTTCTTAAATGATGGAGGATGAAATTTGAGGAGATGATCCTAAGTATTACTGAACAACAT
Organism: Pseudocheirus occidentalis; assembly: GCA_028646575.1. Lineage (NCBI taxonomy): Eukaryota > Metazoa > Chordata > Mammalia > Diprotodontia > Pseudocheiridae > Pseudocheirus > Pseudocheirus occidentalis. The sequence continues at coordinate 418 of JAQQSW010020607.1, read as the reverse complement.
GTATTGATTAGCTTGCTTTTTGAATTTTCATTTTATTTATTTAATTTTGGGGAATAGCTATCCTTTTTTAAAGCAATAATGATATTGTGCAATTTTAATTGTATACAAATATTTTCATCAAGTCACAGTAAAACATTTTTGTCATTAGAAAAGTGGTGGAGCCATCACCCCTCTTATTCAATCTGGTGCTAGAAACGTTAGCAGTAGCAATTAGAGAAGGAAAAGAAATCAAAGGAATCAAACTAGGCCAAGAAGAGACTAAGCTATCACTCTTTGCAGATGACATAATGATATACTTGGAGAATCCTAGAGAATCAAGTAAAAAACTACTTGAGACAATAAATAAATTTAACAAAGTCGCAGGATGTAAAATAAACCCACATAAATCCTCAGCATTCCTATATATTTCCAGTGAAGC
>JAQQSW010020606.1:0-10819 GCA_028646575.1 Pseudocheirus occidentalis | reverse complement strand
GTCAGATTTGCCTACAGAGTTATAGTCATTTGAGTGAGATGTTCCCATTTGGACAGATTTTGACAGTATAATAGAGACAATACAATAATTTTGACAATATAATATATACAATAATCTATATAATATAGATTGCTATGAAGAGCCTGGGGACAGTATCAGTTGAATCTTCCCTCCACCCCCCTGAGGGGGGAAGTCAAGGTAATTGTGGTGAAGTGACTTGCCCAAGGTCACATAGCTAGTAAGTGTGTTGAGCATCTGAGGCCAGATTGGAACTCAGGTCCTCCTGACTCCAGGGCTGGTGCTCTATTCATTGTGCCACTTAGCTGCCCTAATATCATTTGAATCTTAAGAGCAAAGTTTTATTGAGTATTGTACTACATACTTCTGTTATGTGGGCAAATTTTCAGAATGCCAGAGTTTTGAGGAGTTTAGGAGAATGAGCATTACACAGTGGAACAATGAGAGACAGGACATTGAATTAATTTATTCTATACTACTAAATAATTTATTCAACAAATATTTATCAATGCCTGCTCTTTAGAGAGCACATGTGAGGCTGTGGGAGACATAGGAATGTAGACAAGATATATTCCTGCTTTACACCAATTCTTGGTGTTCCCCATCATCTTGTTGATCTACTCTGATTTTTTCCACCAACTTGTCAGTATCCTTTCTAAAATGTAAAACCCAGAATTGGAAATAATACTCTGTATGTATGGTCTGACTAGCACAGAGTATAGTGGAAGAATCACCTGTGTTTAGATCATAACAAAATATGGCAAGTCCTCAAAAAGATGGAGGAACCAGATCAACTTACTTTATCTCCTAAGGAACCTGTATGTGGACCAAGAAGCAACAGTTAGAATGAACATAGAACAACAGATTGGTTTAAGGTCAGAAAAGTAGTATGGGAAGACTATATTTTCACTTTATTTATTTAACTTACATGCAGAGTACATCATGTACAGTGCCAGTATGGATGAATCAAAAGCTGGAATTAAGGTTGCCAGGAGAAATATCAACAATCTCAGATGTACAGATGATATGATTCTGATGGCAGAGAGTGAAGAGGAATTAAGAAGCCTGTTGATGAGAGTGAAAGAGGAGAATGTAAAAACTGGCTTGAAACAACATAAAAAAAAAAAACCTGAGATCTTGGCAGTAGGTCCCATCACTTCCTAGCAAATAGAGGGAGAAGAAATGAAAGCAGTGTCAGATTTTAAATTGTTGGGCTTAAAGATCACTACATATGGCAACTACAGCCATGAAATTGAAATATATTTGCTCCTTGGAAGGAAAGCTATGAAAAATCTGAACAGTATACTTATGAAGCAGAAATATTAACTTACCAGTAAAAGGTCCGTATAGTGAAAGCTATGGTTTTCCAGTAGCAATGTATGGCTGTGAGAGTTGGACTATAAGGAAAGCTGAGTGCCACAGAATTCATGCTTTCAAATTTTGATGTTAGAGAAAAAATTTCAGAGTCCCTTGGACAGCAAGGAAATCAGTCAGTCAGTACTTAAAGAAATTAATTCAAGCTGTTCACTGGAAGGTCAAATACTGAAGTTGATGCTTAAATACTTTGGCCACATAGCAAAAAGACAGAACTCATTAGGAAAGAGCCTGATGTTGGGAAAGATTGAAGGCAAAAGGAAAAGGGATGGCAGAGGATGGGATGGATGGATAGTGTTATGAAAACAATGAACATGAACTTGGACAGACTTCAAGTGATAGTGGAGGAGGGTGGAGCCAAGATGGCAGAGAGAAGCCAGGAAGTTGCCTGAGGTCTCCCCAGTTTCCCTGAGAAACAATGTTAAATCAAGTCTCTAAAAGAATTCTCAAGTGACAGAAGACACAAAACAATGAATGAAAGAGTTTTCCAGCCCAAGATAACTTAGAAGGACTTCAGGAAAGCTCTGTCTCACTTGGGTAAAAGGGGAGTAGAGTCAGTGTTGGGCCAAGCCAGTAGGAGACTCTCAGCCACAGCCCAGATCAGCCACCAAAGCCCTGTGGTTCTGGCTCAGCAGGCCAGTGGTATAATAGGCCAGCCGTGAAGCCTCCAGCCTCAGTGCAGCAGACAGACTGCCAACCCTAGAAGGCAGGGCACAGCAGTTACAACAAGGTGTGATAACCCTAGTGTAGTAGGCAAGCCACTAACTACAAAAGTCAGTGACCAGGTCACTGGCTCTTAATTTAAGAAGCTTGGGACAGTGCCTCCTGTACTGCAGGAGCAGAGCTTAACTTTTAAAAATGAGTAGAAAACAAAAAAAGAGCCTTGACCATAGAAAGCTACTAATGTGACAAGGAAGATCCAAACACAAACTCAGAAGAGGACAACAATGTCAAAATGACTACATGTGAAACCATAAAAGGGAATATGAATTGGCCTCAAGCCCCAAAATCATCTTGGAAGAGCTCAAAAAATATTTAAAAAATCAAGAAAGAGAAGTAGAAAAATTGAGAAAAGAAATGAGAGTTATGAAAGAGAATTACGAAAAAGAGTCAATAGCTTGAAAAAAGAAAGCACAAAAATTGACTGAAGAAAACAGCTCCTTAAAAAACAGAATTGGCCAAATGGGCAGGGAAAATCCACTGAGGAAAGTAAGTCCTTCAAAAATAGAATTGGCCAAATGGAAAAGAGAGTACAAAGGCTAGCTGAAGAAAATAATTCCTTAAAAATTAGAATTGGGTAAATAGAAGCTAATGACTCTATAAGACATCAAGAATCAGTTAGTCAAAATCAAATGAATGAAAAAAATAGAAGAAAATGTAAACTACTTCCCTGGAAAAATAACCTGGTAAATAGATCTAGAAGAGATAATTTAAGAATTATTAGATTACCCAAAAGCCATGGTAAAAAAAAAAAAGCCTGGACAGCATCTTTCAAGAAATTATCAAGGAAAACTACCCTGACATCCTAGAACCAGAGGGTAAAATAGTCATCGAAAGACTCCACTGATTACCTCCTGAAAGAGACCCTAAAATGAAAACTCCAAGGAATATTGTAGCCAAATTCCAGAGCTATCAGTCAAAGAGAAAATAGTACAAGCAGCCGGAAAGAAACAATTCAAATATCAAGAAACCATAGTCAGGGTTACACAGGATTTAATGGCTTCTACATTAAAGGATTAGAGGGCTTCAAAGATGATATTCTGGAAGGCAAAGGAGCTTGGATTATAATCAAGAATTGGCTGCCCTGAAAAATTAAGCATAATCTTCTAGGGTAAAATTCAGTGAAGTAGGGGACTTTCAAACTTTCCTTTTGAAAAGACCAGACATGAACAGAAAATTTGATCTTCAAAATCAAGGCTCAAGAGAAGCATAAAATGGTAAACAGGAAAGAAAAACAAACAAACATAATATTCAGTAAGGTTAAACTGTTTGTATTCATACATGGGAAGATGATACTTGTAACTCTTATGAATTGTACTTCTCTTAGAGCAGTTAGGAAAAACATTATTAAGGGGTGAAAAATATGATTGTACTGGGAGAAGAGGAAAGGGGGAGGTATAATGGGGTAAATTATATCACAGGAAGAGGCATGAGACCTTGAGGGAAAGAGGGGAGGGTGTGAGCATTGTTGGAACCTTAATCTCATGGGATTGGAGTCAAAGAGGGAATAACATACATACTCAGTTGGGTAAAGAAATCTGTATTATGCTGTAGGGAAGTAAGAGGGGAAGCAGTAAAGAAAAGGTGAGGGTAATAAAAGGGAGGGAAGATTGAGGGAGGTGATGGTCAAAAGCAAAACACTGGTGAAGAGGAGCAGGAGAGAGAGAAAAGTATAAACAGGGGAAAACAGGATGGAGGGAAATACACAGTTAGTAATCGTAACTGTGAATGTGAATAGGATGAACTCTTCCATAACATGAAAGTGGATAGATGAGTGGATTAACAACCAGAATATACAATATGTTGCTTATAAGAAACACACTTGAAACAGAGAGACACACACAGAGAATAAAGGTAAAAGGCTGGAGCAGAATATATTATGCTTCGGCTGAAGTAAAAAAGCAGAGGTAGCAATCTTGATCTCAGACAAAGCAAAAGCAAAAACAGATCTAATAAAAAGAGACAGGGAAGGAAACTACATGCTGCTAAAATGTAGCATTGACATGAAGTAATATCAATACTAAACACATGCCAAATGGTATAGTAGCCAGATTCTTAGCAAAATTGTATTAGTGTGGGACTTCAATGTTCCCCTCTCAGAACTAGATAAATCTAACCACAAAACAAGAAAGAAGTTAAAGAGGTACATAGAATTTTAGAAAATTTAGATATGATAGACCTTTGGAGAAAATTACTCAGTGGTACATGGTGCCTACACAGAAATTGACCATGTATTAGGGCATTAAAACTTCTTAATCAGATTCAGAAAGGCAGAAATATTAAATGCATTCTTTTTATAATCTTTTCATTCAATAAAAATTGCATTCAGCAAAGGGCCATGGAAAGATAAATTAAAAATTAATTGGAAACCTAATCTAACCGAAAAGAATGAATGAGTCAAAGAAAAAAAATCATAGAAACAATAAATAATTTCATGAAAGAGAATGACAGTAATGAGGCAGTATACCAAAATTCATGAGATATAGCCAAAGCAGTGCATAGGGGAAAATTTATGTCTCTTAATGTTTGCATGAATAAAATAGAATAAAGTAAAATAAAATAAAAAAAGAGCAGAATAATGCATTGGATATGCAATTAAAAATCTAGAAAAAAGAACCAGTTAAAAATTTCCAATTACACAGCAAATTGGACATTCTGACAGACAAAAGGAGAGATTAATAAAATTTAAAGTAAGAAAACTATTGAACTAATAAATAAAACTAAGAGCCGGTTTTATGAAAAAAAAAGATAACTTTTGGTTAAGTTGAAATAAGAAAACAAAATTACTAGTATCAAAAGTGAAAAGGGTGAAATCACTACCAATGAAGAAGAAATTAAAGCAATCATTAGGAAATATTTTTCCCCAGTTATGTGCCAATAAATCTGACAATCTGAGCAAGATCAATGAATATTTATGAAAACATAAATTACCCAGGTTAACAGAAGAGGAAATAAAATACTTAAATAACTCTGTATTAGAAAAAGAAATTGAACAAGCCATCAGTGAACTCCCTAACATAAGATCTCTAGGGCCAAATGGATTTACAAGTAAATTTTACCAATAATAAGAAAAATTAATTCCAGTATTATTTAAACTCTTTGGGGAAATAGGTGAAGGAGTGCTAACAAATTCTTTTTCTGATACAAATATGGTATTGATGTCCAAACTGGGAAGAGCCAAAACAGAGAAAGAAAATTATAAGCCAATTTCCCTAATGAGTATTGGTGCAAAATTTTTAACTAAAATATTACTGAAGAGAATACAGCAGTTTATCACCAGGATAATGCACTATGACCAGATGGAATGCAGGACTGGTTCAGTATTAGAAAAACTATCAGCGTAATTGACCATGTCATTAACAAAATCAACAGAAATCATGATTATCTCAATAGATGTAGAAAAAGTTTTTGACAAAATACAGCATCCATTCCTATTAAAAACACTTAGAGAGCATAGAAATAAATGACAAGTAGTATCTGTCTAAAACCATCCACAGGCATTACCTATAATGGGGATAAGCTGGCAGCCTTCCCAATAAAATCAGGAATGAAGTAAGTATGCCCACTATTTCTACTGTTATTCAATATTGTACTAGAAATGTTAACTTTAGAATAAAAGAAGAGAAAGAAATTAAAGGAATTAGAATAGGCAGAGGGGAAACAAAACTATTACTCTTTGCAGAGGATATGAAGGCATACTTAGAGAATCCTAGAAAATCAACTAAAACTACTTGAAATAATGAATGACTTTAGCAAAGTTGCAGGATTTAGCATTTCTATATATTACCAAAATGATTAGCATTTCTATATATTACCAACAAAGTCCAGCAGTAAGAGATAGAAAGAGATAGTCAATTTAAAATAAAATATTTGGGAATCTGCTTGCCAAAATAAACCCTGGAACTATATGAATACAATTCTAAAACACTTTTTACAGAAAGTCAGATCTAAGCAATTGGGAAAATATCAATTGCTTATGGGTAGGCTGAGCTAATATAATGAAAATGACAACTATGCCTAAATTATTTTACTTATTCAGTCCCATTCCAAACTTCCAAAAATCATGTTAAAGAGCTAAAAAAAAAAAAAGAACCAGAACAAAATTTACCTAGAAGAACAAAAAGTCAAGAATATCAGGGGAATTAATGAAAAAAAATGCAAAGGAAAGTGATCTAGATCTAAAAGTATATTATGAAGCAGCAATCATCAAAAGTAGAGTGGGGAACTGCATCCTTGAGGACATATTTGGCCTGTTAGATCTGCAAGTGTGGCCCTTTGACTAAATCCAAACTTCATAGAACAAATCTACATAAGAGGTTAGAGTCAGAGGCTAAAGTTTGGATTCAGTCAAAGGGCTGCACTTGAGGTCATAGAGGGCCACATGTGACTTCAAGGCTGTAGGTTCCCCATCCCTGATTAAAACTATTTGGTACTGGCTAAGAAATAGAGTGGCACATTAGTGAAATAGTTTAGTTACACAAGAGACTATAATAAATAACTATAGTAATGTACTGTTTGATAAACCCAAAGACTCCTACTTCTGGGATAAGAACTTCCTATTTGACAAAAACTGTTGGGAAGACCGCAAAACTGTATGGCAGAAGCTAGGCATCTCATACCATCTCCAAGATAAGGTCAAAATGGGTGCATGATTTAGACATAAAGAGTGATAACCATAAGTAAATTAGGAGAGCAAGGGGTAATTTGCCTCTTAGATCTATGGAAAAGGGAAGAATTTGTGACCAAAAAAGAAAGAGAAAACATTATTCCGTGCAAAATGGATAATTTTGATTACGTCAAATTAAAAAGGTTTTGCACAAACAAAAGCAATATGCAACCAAGATTAGAAGGAAAGTAGAATGAGGCCTTCTTATAAAGGCCTCATTTCTTAAATATATAGAGAACTGGGTCCATATTAGAAAGCTTCCCACAGAAAACATTCAAAGAGAAACTGATGAAAAGCTCCTAATTGAGGAAGAAGTTTTATGGGCTAAGATAATTCCAGAATAAAACTCTAAAACAGTGATTCTCAGTCTGTGGGGTTGGCACAGGGGTCGCCTAAGACCATCGGGAAACACATATTTCCGATGGTCTTAGGAACTGAGACATCACTCCTCCATCCTTCTCCAGGTGGGTCCACTCACATGCAGATACACCCACATATGAGTATAAAGGGTCGAGGCATTAGGAGGGTTGAGAACCACTGTTCTAGAAGAAGGTAACAGATCTCAGAAATGAGAGTTGTATGAATGACCGTTGCAAATTATCAGAAGACATAATAAAAGAATTGAAGGAAAATATTAGTGAAATTGGACCTTATTGGAAAAACTTGGAAGTAGAATTCATGTCTAGAAGAGAAGCTAGAAAATCTTATCAAAGCAGTTGATGCCCTGAAAAAAAGAATGGAGTAGAAGGAACTCAGAAATTCAAGGATACTCTTCTATCTAATTGTGAACAGAATTTTCTTCTTTCTTTTTCTTTTCCATTTTATTATGTGACCTTTTGTATCTATGTCATGAATTCATTTGGAACATAATTGTTATTTGGTGTACGGTGTTGGTCTAAACCTAATTTCTTCCACTATTTTTTTTCCCACTTTTCCTACTGGTTTTTGTTGAATAGTGAGTTCTTATGTAAATAATTGTGGTTTTTAGATTTAGTCTATGCATGGTCTTCATTTACTTCTGTATATGCTATACATAAGCAGTTCTATTAAGTGACTTTTGTATATTTTAAGCAGTACTGAATACTTCTGTAATTCTTTGTAATGTGATAAAATCCAACTCCTTCATTCCTGCTTTTCCTCCCATTATTTCCTTTTAAAATCTTTGTCTTGTTCCTCCAGATGAACTTTTAGATTTTTTTCCAACTCTATAAAAGAAGTTTTTAGTAATTGGATTGGTATGACATTGAATAAATAAATTAATTTAGATAGTGTTGTCACTTTTATTATATTGAAAAACCCTATGCATGAGCAATTAATAAATAAATAATAAATAAATATTTCATATGTTCAGTAGTTATTTTTGAATGGGAGTTTTTCTTTTTTTTTTCCTGTAGGGTATTGTTGGTAACATATAGGAAGTCTGATGATTTGTATGGGCTTATTTTATATCCTAATACTTTGATGAAGTTTTTAATTGATTCAATTAAATTTTTAGTTGAATCGCTAGAGTTCTCTATGTAGACCATCATTTCACATGCAAAAATCATAATTATGTTACCTTTTTGGCCTATGCTTAGTCCTTTGATTTTTTTGCTTTATTGATAAAACTTCTATTTCTTTCACTATGTTAAAAATATAGATCATAATGTACATCTTGTTTTAACCCTTATCTTAGTGGAAAGGTCTGGCTGTTGGTTTTGGATGGTCCTGTTTTTTTTCTATACTTTTTAGCATTTTAGTAGAAATTGGCATTTGATTTTTTCAGAGTAGTTTTCTGGATCTGGAGACATAATAATGAGATTTTGGTTATTCATGTCATTAAAATTGTTATGTTTATAGTTTTCTTCATATTGAACTAACCTTGAATTCTTGATTTAGATCAGACCTGTCATAACATAACTTTTCTTTTGGGAAGTGGGCATATGTTCCTATATCTTCTTTGCTTAACATTATGCTTAAAATTTTCTGTGTCTATTCATTGAGGATATTTGTTTATTACTTTTTTGTATTTGTGTCTTCCTTATCCAGGTATCAAGACTGGTCATATATTTATCATAGAAAGAATTTAACATTCTTTTTTTCCAGTTTTTGCAAATAATGCATGTAATATCAGAGTAAATTGATCTTTGAATTTTTTTTTTTATAGAATTGTATTTTAAATCCATATAATTCTGGATTTATTTTTTCCTTTGAAAGTTAGTTTATGGCTTATTTAGTGTCTTTTTCTGAGATTGGGTTATTAAAATTCTCTCTTGTTCTGTTCATCTGTATTTCATATTTTTCTAGCTATTCATAAATACCCTTTAATTTGTTGTCAATTTTGTAAGCACATAATTTGTATATGTTTCCAATAATTTCCTTTATTTCTTCATTTATTACAATTTCTCCTTTTTGATTTTTGATACTTATACTTTTGTTATCCTTTATATTTTTAAATGGCTTAATTTTCATTTAAAAAACTTCTAATTTTATTAATCAATTCATTGATGTTTTTGCTTTCAATTTTATTAACATCTTTGTTTTTTCAGAATTTCTATTTTGATATTTAGTTGTGTTTTAATTCGTGTTCTATATTTTGTAGTTGCATTTCCAGTTGGCTGGTCTATTCTCTCTCTCTCTCTCTCTCTCTCTCTCTCTCTCTCTCTCACTCTCTCTCTCTCTCTCTCTCTCTCTCTCTCTCTCTCTCTATATATATATATATATGTTAGCCGTGGTGGTATAGGTTTGAGGAAGTTGAACTTTTCTGCTTCCTCTCACTCTACATGCTATCTTGAGGACAACTGAAGTCAAGAGCAGGAAGGGGAACACTAAACAGTAATCTGAAGATTTGGTAGTGGTTGCCTTTAGGCTGTCTTTCTGGAATTGTAGTGAGTACTTTGCTAAGATTGATGCCTAAATTCCTCTCTTTGTATTACATAAGACAGAGGGATGGGGTTAGAGTATTCATTCAGCATCTTGTCACAAGTTTGCTGAATTGTCCATTAGGATTGGGTAAACAGCACAGTATAATGACCCATTAAAACCATATTGGCTGACATGATTTTGATTGACAGCTGTTTTCCAGTTTTATCATTAGATTGTGAACACCTTGAGGGCAGGGATTGTCTTTTGTCTCTCTTTTTGTATCTGCTGTGCTTAGCACAGTGCATGATACAGGTACGTGCTTAATATATGTTTATTGATTGATTGATTGAGTATTGGTGGCATCACAAATGTGACATCAGGGAGTAAGTCCTTGTTCCTCTTAACTATTTTGAGAAGCTCTGTAGTTAAAACAGCTCCTACATGCAGCCTTTGCTCGACATTAGTCAACATTTTCTAAGCTAAATGATAGCTAATTCATTAAGTCCTTTATTTTTTTCCTATAGAATTTGTTAAGCTATTAAAGAGTATTTTACCACATATGAATTTAGAGTACAATGTTGGGTTTATGGAATAGTACTCTTAAATTAAATAGGAAAAATTTAACCAAGGGTTTTTAGTTTGAATAATGTAAGAAAGTATGAGAAAAGAAGGAATGAAAATACTGAACACTCCTTGAAGAGGAGGAAAAAAGTTGCATGGGATGAAATATGGTTTTATGTGCTATATTTCTTGCCCCAGATTTTAGAAAACATTTTTCAAAATGAAGGGAGTAGCTGAAATGGAAGTTCCTACTCTCATATGTAATAGAAGTTAAACCTTATAATTTACAGTGAGTCTGCTGATAACAAAAGTATAAAACCTCCCTCCAAGAGTAAAACCAGCTTGTCATATCTTAACAGATATGTGTACATCAGTTATAATTACCATTCATTGTCTACCATTTTGACAATACTATTAATTATCTAATCAATGACAATTAAATACACAAATCTAAATATCCAAGAGAGTTTATATTTTATCAGTTGAAACAAACCAATTAAAATGTTCAAAATGCAAACATGTAATCAGGAGCTTTAACACATGCTAATTATGACCAAAATATCAATTAATGTGTTAATATGTTACCTCAGATTCACAGAAACAGAAAAATAATGCAGTAGTAATACATATAGCAAT
>JAQQSW010020605.1:0-10819 GCA_028646575.1 Pseudocheirus occidentalis | reverse complement strand
CCCCAGGACCACCACCCAAGACCACGATCCAGATCCAGGCCGCTCAATGCAAGAGCACTTGGCCCTGATCAATTGATTCAGCCCCACTGTGGAGTCCACAGGCCAGGGGCTCTGAAGCAGCCTGGTGGGGGCCGCTGCTGGTTCTAGCAGTTCCCTTCCCCCACTGCTTCCTTGCCCCAGGGGCAGATTGGCCAACTGCTTTACCAACCCCAAATTAAATTTCAAAGTTTCACTTTCACTAACCAGTCTCTGAGGATTTGAAGATTACCTTAGGCAGGTGCTTTAGATTTTCTTTGAAGTAGAGACTTGGGAGGCTCACTCCTCCAGGCCGCCCTGGGGCCTAGCATGGCTGCAGCGGTTTTCGGCTGGCCGGGTCTCTGTTCTGCTCTGGTGCAAGCTGTCCCTCTCCATTCCTCATGCCTTGGCAGATGTGGAGGTGCTGGAGGCTGTAGATCTCTCCTGCAGACTGGCTCCGGTGCTCGCTCAGCTCAGCTCGGCCAGGCTAATTCCCACCACCTGGCTTGGCTGCAGTCTCGGCTTCAGGCTGTTCCAGCCTCCGTTCAGGGCTGCCACGATGAGCCCCTGCTGCCGAGCTGCCTTCAGCGAGAGTTGTGTTCTCTGTATTTTTGTGTGAGTCTGAGAGTCCTAGGCTTTATCTGGGCTCATATTTTATGGGTGTTTAGGGTGGCGGCGTGGGAGCTGCGGGACCTTGCTGCTTCTACGCCGCCATCTTGGCTCCACCCACTTGGAGGATGAGTTTGTATTTTTTTAAAGGCAGTAGGGGAATGCTGAAGATCTTTAAAAAGAAGAGTAACATAATCAAATTTGTGTCTTAGGAAGATGATTTTGGCAGTTATGTAAAAGACAGGTAGAAGAGGACAGAGACTAGAAGAAGGGGGCCAATTAGAAAGCTATTCATATAGTGCAGGTGAGGCTGTAAGGAATCTAAGGACCTAAGAAAGAATAGCGTTCACATGAGTGGAGAAAAAGTCAGAGATGAAAAATGATGCAATAGGATTTGGCACCTGATTGGATGTGGAAGATGACAAGAATCATCTAAATGACTATTGCCATCAACATAAACTGGGAGAAAAAACCATGTATCTCTAATGTTGAATGCTTATTTTCTATAATAACAATAATAACTAGCATTTCTATAGTACTGACTATGTTCCAGGTGCTGGGTTAAGTGCTTTACAAACACCATTTCATCTGATCCTTAAAATACTTCTAGGAGGTAGGATGCTATCTCCATTTGTATAGTTGAGGAAACTGAGACAAAGTTGAAGTAACTTGCCCAAGGTCACAAAGCTATTAAGTGTCTGAGGCTGGATTTGAATTCAGATCTTTCTTACTCCATGCCTAGCCCTCTATCCACTCTGCCATGCTATCTTAAATATAAGGTATGTAAACATGACACTTTATTAAAATACCTGTATGAATTGTAGTGTAGCATGAAGAGCATTGTACTTGGGGTCAATATAACTAGTTTGGGGCTCTGGTTCAGGTAATCATTGTGAAGTCATTTGTCCTTTTGTTCTTGTTGTTGGGATTTTCTTGGCAAAGATGCTGGAGTGGTTTGCCATTTCCTTCTCTAGCTCATTTTACCTTTCTGATCCTACCCATTTAAAGGGAGCAATCGTATTTGCCCTACCCATATTGATCTCACTGAATAATTGTGAGGATCAAATGAGATAATATATGCAAATTTTAAAGTTATATGAATGAAATCTATTATTATCCAATATTAAACTATCTTTTGAATGACTTCATTAAATATTAATTGCCTCAGTTTACATGTAGTTGAGAGAAAATATTCTTTCAAGACATAAGTACTGCAATGTACCATGCTGACTAGCTTAAATTTCTATTTAATTAAACTTCTGACAGTTTTCCAGATGTTTCATTTTAAATAATATTGGCTTAAAGTGGAAAAAAGCCCTTAATTATCTATCCCCCTAAATAACTGTTAATGATTTATTACCTTTTCCCCTCCCACTCTATCTAACCACTATGTATTTATTTCTAGTGTTACTCCCATTTATGATGCAGTATAAAGAAACCTAGGCTTAGAGTGATAACACTAGGATTTCAGTGTTGCATTTTAATACTTGTGTTATTTACATTATAGGGTTTATTGTGAAGATTAAAGAAGAGAAAGTCTTTGAAGCAAAGGCAACAAGTGTTATGTAAATATCAGTGTTTATGATTGTCCACTTAACCTCATCAGAACTACTCTTACAATTGTGCCTAGGTCTGCTGATTGACATTTGGATCTGATACTTTCCACTATGTGGTCTTGGTTATATGAATCCTACTTTGTTATAACTGGGTCGTGGTTGCTGCTGTCTACCTGGACCCAGTTCCTCAGGGCAGCGCTAACTACTTTTTGCATTTGTGCCATGCCAGCCACCTCTGAGAAATCCAGGACTTTTTTGCTTTTTGCCTTTGATGTCCTTGAAAGGATTTTGAAATATGCTGTTCATGAAGCTCTTATGCCTGCAACTTACTAGTATTTTCACTTTTTTCCTAGTCTCCAAATGGCTTAAATTTTATGTTCTTCATTTTGGATCTTTCAAGTTTTTAATGCTCTTGTAATATCTTTCATTTGATTTGCAACCTTATCTGTGATTTCATTGATATAGGGAATAAATAGTGAGGAAACTACTGCCGAAGCAACTTCTTTGTACATTAAGAGTCTTACTAAATTGCCTGGGGACATTGAGTGGTTAAGTGATTGCCCTGGGTCACAAATGTAGTATGTGGCATTGACAAAATATGAACCCAACTCTTCTGATTACTTGAACCAGAACCCCAAACTAGTTATTTTGACCCCAAGTACCATGTTCTTTTTTTTTTTTTTTTGCTTTTTGGAGGGCTGTTGGGGTTAAGTGACTTGCCCAAGGTCACACGGCTAGTTTTTGTGTTAAGTGTCTGAGGCCGGATTTGAACTCAGGTACTCCTGACTCCAGGGCCGATGCTCTATTTACTGCGCCACCTAGCCGCCCCCCATGTTCTTTTTATTACACAACAATTCATATCACTATTTTAATTAATATATATCTTATATTTAAGACAGTGTGGTGAAGTAGGGTGCTAGGCCTGGAGTCAGAAAAGTCTGAGTTCAAATCCAACCTCACACACTTACTAGCTTTGTGAGTTTAGGCAAGTCACTTAATCTTTGTGTCAGTTTCCTCAACTGTAAAAATGGGGATGATAATAGCATCCTACATTCTAGAGGTATTCTAAGGATCAGATGAAATGATGTTTGTAAAGCACTTAGCCCAGTGGCTGTAACATAGTACTATATAAATGCTTCCAAGAGCATTTCCCTACCTATTATACCATGTTGACTCTCAGGTTACAAAAATAAATTCTATTTATTTAATCTTTCAAAATTTATACTGAATTTCTTGAATTTGAAAAGAGAATTGCAAAATAGAAGAGATCTAAAATTCATCTCATTTTACAGATAAGGTAATTGAATTTCAGAGAGTTTGTGACCTGACCAATGTCACACAATTTGTTAAGCAAAGACAATAAATACCACGTGGCATCCTAAGAGAAAATGGAAAACAGTGCTAAGTAGCTGTAGCCTATTGATTTTTAAAAATTTATATGGTGATTGAAATAATAAATCAATTAAACACCTAGTAGGTGCCTGGCACTGTGGTAGATGACGGATATTCAAATACAAGGAAAGTAATAGTCCCTACTCTCAAGGAGGTTATTTAATCTTTAGAAAGTTCATACCTTACAACCACATCTCAGATCATAGATTTAGAGTTGGAAGGGATATTAGAGACTATTGAGTATGACCTTCTCATTTTACAGATGAGAAAATGGTCTGAGAGAAATTAAATGCCTTGTCCTGGGTCACACAAGCTAGTAAAGCCTGGGGGTAGGATTTGAATTTAGGTTTCAATCCAAGTTTGGCATTCAACCCACTGCATCACCCACCATGTTATTATTTAAACTGAAACATTATGGAAATCAAGAAAATAATGATGAAATTATTTTAAATGGAAAAATTATAATTACACAATATTTTCTTTATAAAGGTTGATAGATATTAAGGCATTACAAAGATGATTTAAAGTACTTGGTTTGGATATATTGGCTTAATATTTCAGGCAAAATGAGATATTATACTTCAAAAGTTAGAAATATAGCAGAATTTAAAATGGTGATATTGACAACGTTAAAGAGAAAGTATAGGCTTACTTCTGTCTTTTTTTTCTTCTAAAATAATACATAGCTTGTACATGTCTGCATTAAGATACCAAATTTTCTAGCTAAAGGATAATACTTTAATGTCAGACTGCACCCATGCAACAGCCTAATCATTACTAAGTACAGATAGAAACTCTCTTCCCCACTCATTTTGTGATCCATTACAGTGAAGTACAACTGCATTTGGTATTGATGACTCCCTTGGCTTAAGTAAATGTGAATGCACTACTTGTTTTTTGTCGAAATTTCTGAGAATCAAACGAAAAAATATTGTTTCTTCCACAGTGGTCTCTTTGCAAACATTAGAATCACTTCTTACTTGCAGCCTTTAGCATTTCTCTTCCATTATATTTTTAGAGGAGCTGAACTGTGTGGGTTGGTTGAAATCATGGAAATTTTGTTGCAAAAGGATTTATCAATATCAGACTCAGAAAGGCATATTTCATTTCACTGAGCTGGGAAAAATAATAAAATTAATTTGGAAGAATATCAAAAGAATTAATTTAAAAAATATATAGGTTTAGCAGTCCAGTTCTTAAACTATATTATAAAGTTGTAACTTTCAAGACTATTGGGTACTGGCTAAGAAATAGAATAGTGGATGATCAGTGGACTAAAGTAGGTATACAACATACGGTAATAAATTCTTGTAGTAACACTGTGTTTGGTAAGCACAAAGATTTTACCTTTTGGGACAAGAATATTTGATAAAGATTTCTGGGAGAATTGGAAAGTAGTCTGAGAGAAGCTAGATGTAGGCTGATATTTTATACCATTTACCAAGATTAGATCAAAATAGATACATGACCTAGGAATAAAAGGAGGCATCAGAGGCAAAGTAGAAGAAACTATTACCTATCATTTATGTGTAAGAGAAGAATTTACAAATAGATAAGAGACAGAGAGCATGAAGGATATAAAATGGATATTTTCATTAAATTAAAAAGATTTTGGACAAATAAAACCTAGGTAGCCAAAAGTAGAAGGAAAACAAAGTTGGGGAAGAATTTATACAATTTCTCAGATATAGGACTCATATCTCAATAATAGAGAAATGAGTCAAATTGACAAGATTGTTAGTTTTTACCCATTTGATAAAAGGTCAAATAATATGAACTGGCAGTTTTTAGAGGAAGAAATAAAAGTTTTATATATAGTCATTAAAATGTTCTCAATTATTCTTTATTAGAGAAATGCAAATTACAACAGCTTTGAGGTAACACCTCACGCCTATCAGATTGGCTAAAATGATAGAAGGGGAAAATGACAAATATTGGAGGTGATGTGGAAAAATTGGAACACTAATACGCTTTAGTGGGATTGTGAATTAATCCAACCGTTTTGGAGAGGAATTTGGAATTATGCCCAAAGAGTTATAAAATTGTATTTACTCTTTGATATAGCAATACCATTATTTGGTATGTTTCTCAGTGTGATCAGGCTAAAAGGAAATTAACCTATATGTTCTAAAATATTTATAACAACTGTCTTTGTGGTGGCAAAGAACTGGAAAGTGAGGTGATGCTATCAATTGGGGAATGGTTGAATGAGTTGTGGTATATAATTGTTTTTTTTTTCCAAAATTTTATTTTAGACTCAAACATCAGAACACAAATAGAGAATAAAAAAGAAACAAAAATGTATCATAAACTTAAGTACTGGAACCTAAAAGCAAAGTTAGAAATGAGAGGATTCAAAATATGTATAAGTAACAATAGGTATATGTAACAATAAATTTTCATTTCAAGAATGACTATATGATGAATAGTACTTGTGTTGAGAATTGTCCATCCTTTCTTTGCTTCCTTGTGAGTTTTCTTTTGTTCTCGGCTGTGCACTTTTTTACTTTTTCCTTTTTTCCCTCTCCTCCCCAATCCCCCAGACCACAATAAAATTTAGATATGTTTCTCTATAGCTGTAAATATATACTTACACATATATAGACATATACATTCCCAAACCTATTATGCTCCTGATCTTTGTTTATATGTAGATGCTTATCTTTTGTTTCCTATCGAGTTTGCCTACTCTACTTTATTTTTGTCCACTACCTTGCCCTCCTATGACTTGCCTACCCCCCTCCATGGATCCCTCCCCTTTCCCCTCCCTCCCCTATCCTCCCCTATCATCTTTCTATATCCCTATTAATCTATTCTCTCACCCTCCCCTCTAAAGATCCCTCCCTTGTCTTATCTCTCCTCCCTATTCCCCTCCCATTTTATTTCTTCTGAATTTAGAAGACTTCTATACTCTTCTAAATATATTTGTATTGTTTCCTCTTACAACAGCTCCCAATGAAAGTAGGTCACCAGAACTACCAGCCCTCCTCCCCCATCTAATTCCTATATATGAATTCTTCCTCTTGCACCTCATTTATATAAAATAATTACTCCTTTAGCTGTTCCTAAATGGTTTTATTTTAAAAATTTATAAGATGCCCAGGTTTCCCCATATCTTTCTTATGAAGTACTCCATTATTAATAAGAATCTTGGACATACATTTGATATTTTGCATATATAAAAAGTAAGCAGTTTGTCCTTGTGGATCCCCTATAATCTGTGGTATATAATTATAATGGGATACTGCCACATTGTAAGAAATGATGAACAGTTTGATTTTAGAAAAACATGGAAAGACTTGTGTGAAATAAAGAGGAGTGAAAAGAGCAGAAACAAAAAAAATCATTGTATCTGTAACAGTAATATTGTTTAAAGAGTAACTGTGAATTATTAAGATATTCTGAGCATATAAAAATTCAGATAAACTACAAAGGACCTGTTAAAGAATGTGCTCTCCCCCCCAGAGTAAGAACTGATACATGGAAATATGTATTGTACTGTTTCACATATATACCTATATCAAATGTTGGCCTTCTCTAATGTGGGGCTGGAGAGAGAGGAAAATAACTAGGAACTCAAAAGTTAACAAAAATGAGTATTAAAAAATAAAGATATATTTCTATTGAAACAGTTGGAAATATGTAGTACAATACACAATGATGAATGAAAACATTTTGGGTCCTAATGTCTAAATCCCTAACTGGTGGCTAATTAGAAATGAACACTTTCTGGACGTGAAAAGTGCACCGAATCTATAATTCACTTGACAAAGTCAGAATGGACCTTAGGTATCTAGTCCAAAACTTTAATTTTATAGATAAGGTTACTAAGATTCTATTATGAGATAACTTCTATAAATTTGCAGCAGCCACCTGTAAATGTGCTCAAAATTTCTTATAACCAGATAAATGTCAATTAAAACAACTCTGAGGTATCAGCTTATACTTATAAAACTGTCAAATATGGAATAATATAGAAAAATTATAATGTGTATCAGAATGTCAGAAAAGTATCCCAGGGCATAGCTTGTTACTGAGGATATAGTAGTCAGTTGATTAATGTATATGTATTGATTGATGCCTTGTCCCAGATTCCCTTCAGAGAGTCTTAGATATGCGATATTTGAAATAGATATTTTTACAGGATACAATGTTAATATCAATTTTTACGAAGTGTTAACTTTAACCATTTGCTGTGATCTTTATTTTTATCTTGCTCTGCTGCTCTGGGTTATATGTAAAGTTACTTAGTGATGGATATTCACATGTATAGAAGTGTGGGAAGTCCTTTTGCTTTATGTTGATGGAGATATGAATTGGTACAACCATTTCAAAAAATATTTTGAAATTATACAGGAATGTAGCAAATTTTTCATGCCTGTCAGTCTGTTTATTCCAGAAGGAAGCTATTGACATCAAGAAAAGGCCAAACTGCATGAAAATATTCATAGAAGACATATTTGAAATAGAAAAAGTTGGGAACAAGCCCTGTACCCAGAAATGTCTGTGCTCCAAGAATATAGAGAACTGACTGAACAAATTGTAGTGTATGGATGTAATGGAACATTATCTGAGCACAGGAAATGGCAGATACGAGAAATTCAACAAAGTAGGGGGAAATTTTGTATAAAACGATGCAGAGACAATGAAACAGGAACAAATTAACAAGATAGACAATAGCTACAACTATATAATTGAAGACAACTTTAAGTGGCAACAAAATTCAGATAAAGAAATTGGTAAGTATTGGTATGAACTTTTAAGGTATATCATCAGTCTTTTCTTTTTAGTAAATAGTAAACCACTTAATGTAGTATTAATGAAATAGGAATATCTTCCCTCCCATTAAAAGGTATATGTGACCTGCTTTGAGCTTTGGCCCAGCTCATAGCTGTGATACAGCCTGAGTCACATGGAGCCTGAGTGACAGCCAATTGTGTGAGGAGCTTCTCCAATGTAATAACTGAAAGGGAGCAAGAGAGGAAGAGCAGAGAGTGAGAACAAAGAAGAGCAGAGCGAAGAACTTGCCTAATGGAACTTGTTTGTGGGGAGGCCTAATAGAAAAAATACTTGAGATATCAGCACTTCCTGGATTGGTGATGAATACGTTGCTAAATCTTACTTCCTGGTATCCTAATAGTGATGTTCCAAATAAATATTTTGTTTTTTCCTTTGAGGATGAGAGTGTATTATATTTTGTCAATCTACCCTGGGAATACATGTGCGATAATATTCAAAGCAGCTGCTACGAGTATCTCATTGGTTGTTACACTCAAGTAGAGACTTATATGATGCACTGAAGCAAAATATCAATTACAAAGATTAAGTCCACCATCTTTCAGGTCCTAACACTGATCTCTATCTTCTTGGTGGATTGGGAGGGAAGGGTAAGTGGGGCACTCTTGGGGAAATGGGAAATGACTGCCCAAGGAGGTATATGTAAGATGGTGAATGGCAGAAATGTGATTTGAACCCAGGAATTTGGTCACCACAGCTAAATGGTGCAGTGAATAAAGTGCTGGGCTTAGAGTCAGGAAGACTCATGTTCTTGAGTTCAAATCTGGCCTAAGATTCTTACTAGTTTTGTGACCCTAGGCAAGTCACTTAACCTTATTTGCCTCAGTTTCCTTATATGTAAAATGAAGCGGAGAAGGAAATAGCAAACCACTCCACTATCTTTGCCAAGAAAACCCAAGAGGGAGTCACAAAGAGTTGGATATGACTGAACAATTATGACATACTGAACTCCAAGAATCATAGATTTATAGTAGGAAGGGGCTTTCAGAAGACAGCACTATCACTCATTTTACAGATAAAGAAACCAAGGCCTAGAGATTAGAAAAGTGAATTGTGATGAAATATTACTGCATTGTAAAAAATGATGAGTAGGTTCTAGGCATTTAATGTTTGTTGATTAGTTTGCTTCAGATTCCCTTTTGAATATCTTAGACATACAATATTTTAGTAAGACGTTGTTTCATGGTATGATGGTAATCTCATTTTATGAAATGTGAACTTCTACCATTTATTTATTATAATCTTGATTTTTTCTCTTGCTTTGATGTTCTGTATGAAGAGACCTGGAGGGTCACATGTGGCCTTTAGACACAGGTTCCCCACCCTTGCTCTGGATCATTTGTAAAGTTGTTCACTGATGGACATTTATATCTATAGTGATTTAGGAACTCCTTCCATTTTGCAGAAAAGTCTTATGAGTTATATTATTGCCTTTTTATGTAGGAATGTAAACAGTTCAACTTTAATAAGTTCCTTATGATTTCTTTTCCCTGTTTATCTTCTCATGCTTCTTTTGATTCTTGTATTTGAAAGTCAAATTTTCTGTTCTGTTCTGGTTTTTTCATCAACGATACTTGGAAATCCTCTATTTCATTGAATGAGCAAATTTTCCACTGAAGCATTATACTCAGTTTTGCTGGATAGGGGATTCTTGGTTTTATTCCTAGCTCCCTTGATCTCCAGAATATTATATTCTAGGCCCTTTGAACAATTAATATAGATGCTGCTAGATCCTGTGTTAACCTGATTGTGTTTCCACACAACTCAAATTGTTTCTTCCTGACTGCTTGCAGTATTTTCTCCTTGACCTGGGAATTTGGCTACAATATTTCTCGTTTTCTTTTTGGCATCTTTTTCAAGAGGTGATTGGTGAATACTTACAATTTCTATTTTGCTCTCTGGTTATAGAATATTGGGGAAATTTTGCTTGATAATTTCTTGAAAGATGGTGTGTAGGTTATTTTATTGATCATGGCTTTTAGGTAGTCTAATAATTTATGAATGATCTCTCCTGGATCTGTTTTGCAGATCAGTGGTTTTTCCAATGAAGTATTTTACATTGCCTCCTATTTTTTATTTGGATCTCTTTTATAGTATCTTGATTTCTCATAAAGTCATTAGCTTCCAACTGCTCCAGTCTAATTTTGAAGGAATTATTCTCTTCAGTGAATTTTTAAAATTCCTTCTCCATCTGGAAAATTTGGTTTTTTAAGGCATTCTTCTCCTCATTGGCTTTTTTGGGCTCTTTTGTCATTTGAGTTAGTCTATTTTTTTTAATTTAGTTTTTATTTGTTTGCTTGTTTACATTATTCATTTTCATTACATGTTTTGAATTACACATTTTCTCCCTGTCTTGCTCCTGCCCCAACCCCTTAACAGCAATCCCACTGTAAAGCCCCTCCCCTGCTCTGCTCTCCTATTTTCTGGTAGGGCAGGAGGGGTCTCCCTAT
>JAQQSW010020604.1:0-10819 GCA_028646575.1 Pseudocheirus occidentalis | reverse complement strand
CATATCATATCATATCATATCATATCATATCATATCATATTATATTATATTATATTATAATATATTATATTCTCCCTCCCCTCTCCCTAATCTCTTCATCAGATTCCCAAGAATAACATGAGAGACTCTGCCAAACGTTTTAACTGAAATCCAGTCACTAGCCACAAGTGAAGACGCTAAATTTGGCACCCAAGGAAACAGAAAAAGATTGATCAATAGAGATGTCACTAGCAGGGCCGTAGCTGACACCTGACAATTCACAGACAACTGTGAAGTACCTTTTTTCATCGGTCTTCAGGGAAAAGAGCAGACAGGTGTCTGATGGTTAAAGAGTAAAAAGGAAAAAAAAGGAAAGAAATATTGTATATATTAAAATTGTACCAAATACATCTCCCAATAGGAGCTAATAGCAATAGCATTCGTTTCTATATCATATTTATGGATTGAAGATATTTTAGAGATTCTAAAAACTAGTAATCGGCTTAGTTAGGAATGGGGGTAGGAGTATGGGGTTTGAACTGACATTATTCTCTGTGTCAATAACTCTGTGGCAAGTAGAATTTTTAAAAAAGAGGACGACAATCTTAAATGCCAAAACCAATAGGGGAAGGGATAGAAATTAAAAGGAAGAATAAAACATTTTTTTTTCCTTAAAAGGGAATATGGGCCTCGCAGACATTAGGCTAAATGTAAAAATTACTGTCCCATCCTAAATGTTCATTTTCCTGAGGAAGTTCATTGCCACATCTTGGACAGATCTCTGTTCTTTGAAATTGACTGTTGATGACCTGATAAACTGAAGGTGTCAAAGAATAAAGGATTTATGTAGAAAGTTGCCCTTAAGGGATCATCATTGATTGCTTTCTATTTTATTTTCAGGTTTTAATTACCATAGAAAATAATGGTATGAATATTGTGTTATATAGGGAGAGATTCCTTTTTTATTTGACTTTTTTTTGGTTATTTAACCTATAATTGCTCATTACCTCACTAATTTTTTGTGTGTGTGTAAATGTTTTATTCTTTTTTTTTTTTGCTTTTGGGGTGGGGAGGTAGGGCAGATGGAATTAAGTAACTTGCCCAAGGTCACACAGCTAGTTTTGTGTTAAGTGTCAGAGGTCAGATTTTAACTCAGGTCTTCCTGACTCCAGAGCCAGTGCTCTATTCACTGTGCCACCTAGCCGCGCCTGTTTTATTCATTTTAAACTCAAATACAAACTGATAAAAGAAAAACATTTCCATATGCACAGCAGAACACAAGAGAATTCAATATGAAAGAATTAATTTCCATTCCTAGAAAACCTGTGTAATAAATACTACACATTGTTCTCAATTTGTACTTTTTGCTTTTTTTTTCCTCCCTCCCTACACAGACATGTGGAACTATGTAGATACAGATATGTGTGGTGTGTGTATTTCTGTATGTTCATGCATATATGTCTACATGTACATGTGCACACATACATATACACATATCTCTATAAACATACATATACATGCATGAAGTCACATATATACATATCTGTGAGACCACGCAATGCATATTTCAATATGTTATTTCTTTCTCTGAAGGTGGATAGCATCTTCCTTCGTAGGTCAAAGTCCTTTCACATTTTTCTTATTCAACCAAACCTTTATCTCTTCTATCACAGCTGTATTCCAACACAATCATATCCGATCTGAAAAATTGTCTATGTAAGTTTTTCCCCATCTTTTCTTTCTTTCTATACTGTTCTGTGAAATACTAAGTATTGATGATAACATAAATGAGGATTTCTAAGCATGAATGATTTATTCAGAAAATTGCTCATCAGGGAGGACATTGGATGGGCACATAGTAAGCATGTAACAAATGTGCTAAATTCAATTAAATTGAAACTGTGACCATAGAGACCATTTTAAATTAGTGGGTAAAAAAATAACAATTTTTACTCACAGAATTTTGTGGTACTTTTGGCTTTGCTGTTTTGGTTCCCTCGGACTTTTTGAAATATGGAATTTGAAACAAAATAACAGTAATGCTGTGAAAGTTGGTTGTAATACAAGTTGAAACTTACCATATGGAAAACAGAATAAGCTAAGTCACAATGTGTCTTCATAGGAACCTGGTTGGGGTCATAGATATTTCAGTCCTACTCCTTGTCTGGACTGCGGGACAATTAACTGATATTGTGTGTAGAGGGTGATATATTAATGCCTTTTTGTTTTCCAACAATTGCTGCTTAGTAGGAAAGTTGGCACCTGAGCCTGGACAATCTGTGTGGCTTTGTATGCCCCTAGTCGCCATCTACAATCAAATAATAATTTTATTTTTTTTCTCTCTCTCATTCAATTCACACCTCCCCCTAGGACTTGAACTACCTGTGCATCCTTTGCTTTGGACTAGAATCTCGTCAACAATAAAACCACCCCTCCCCCCAGCTGACATCATTGTTCTTTTGTGAGAATATATACCTAGGTTTGTATTCATTTAGCTTTTTTTCTTCTTCATATGGGTCAGTAATACTCAGTTGATTTATTTTGGTATCTCTATTATCTTTATATCCAGCTATAGACCAAGAAAAATATAATGATGGGATTTAAGAAAATATTTGCTATTAATATTAAGATGTGGCTTTAAAAAAAGTCTTTTCCTTGGATGTGACATTTCAATCAATAATGCCTGAAGATAGATAGATAGATAGATAGATAGATAGATAGATAGATAGATAGATAGATGGATAGATGGATGGATGGATGGATGGATGGATGGATGGATGGATAGATAGATAGATAGATAGATAAATAGATTGATAGATAGATAGATAGATAGATAGATAGATAGATAGATAGATAGATAGATAGATAGATAGATAGATAGACAGATTATACATATACATATATACACATATATAAAGAGGTCTATACAGAGTAAGAGATCTACGAATCTCAATACACACATATACACATTCATATCTACAAACAGCTATAAGCTTGTATTTAAAAAGACATATAAAATACATATATAAATGTGTATGTATACATATATTATATATATATATATAAATTATACATGCAACTATGCAATTCAATTTTTTAAAAATTACAACTAAAACATTTAAGACTTTATTTAAAGGTTATTATCAAAGAAAAATAGTATTTTTATTTTTAAACTTCCATCTTATGTTTATATGTGCTATTAACTAACACTCACAAATACCCATAGTATATTCCAGTAGTCTAGTGCATAAATATGGGTTTGTGTATATAAACACACACACTCACAAACACACATGTGTAAGGTGTACTGGGACTTTTTTGTTTGTTATTGGCAAGACCTTTGTCTATGAATGTGAACCCCTTCCAAGGCACAGCCCCTTATCAGACTACAAACTATAAAAGAGAAGGAGGTTTGTTTCCAATGTAGCATATAGAAAGCATTAGCACAAATTTTGTTATATGTACAAATATCCTTTGCTTAAATGATCCCTTGTAGGTATTTAAAAGCGTGACATTGAATTTAAAAAGATCCTACCTGGAAGATATGTCACCACAAAAACCTTCCTTTTATTCTTGAAGTAATGCCTTTGCAAAATACAAACCAGATTCTAGTTTTCAAATGAATAGATTTTTCAGAGCTTAAACCTGGTTCTATTTAGGATTATTATTTGTCATTTATCAACTAGAATCCAAAAGTAGAAATGAAAAGATTTCCATAGGACAGTCATGTTTTCTTCCTTAGAATGGATATTACATTCATCATACAATATGTTTTCTTTGTTATATTTACACCCTGCCTGTTGTGGTCTCTGCCTAATAAACATTTGAAATGGTAATGTACTTTTGCTTAATGGGAAGATTTTTCCCATCCATTAATAGACCCATGTGAACTGCTTGAGTCACATGAAACCCTAAATTACAAGTGCCTTTGGTGGGAGGAGCATGCTGAATAGGTGGAGTAGGAACGGTGGAGCAGAGCCCAGAGGAAGTTGGTCAGAGCAGTTAGACCTGAGAGAGAGGGAAGAAGCAGTCAGTGAGCTATGAGTATTTGTTTCTGGGAAGGCCCTAGCAAGAATAAGGCTTGAGGATGACAGTGACATCTGCATTGTTATTGTGTATAGATGTCTTTGTTACTTTGATGAATTTGACTTTCTGGTGTTGGGATTTGGCTTTCTGGTGTTTGAATAAATGTTTTGGTTCTGTCTTTCATGTGGAGAGTCTGTTATATTTTGAGATTCAGAATCACACTGTAACATTTATAATCACTATAGATGATATGAATATTGTGTTGGTGCTACACTGTTAGACTGAATTCTAGTTCTGTTACTTGGTAACATCTCCAGATATGTAATTTTTTGAAATATTAAACCTTAACTAAAATGCTAATGTCTAGATTCTAATGAGTAAACATAATCATCTTGACTAACTAAAAGCAGCTTTAACAACTAAAAGTAGTTGAATACTAATAATTATAATGAATAATATTTGTAGAACTAAAAAATAAGTTCACTTTGTCTTCCTCTGTAAAAATTGTAGAATGTGGTATATACTATCAGAAGGAGTCAATTAACTTAAATGTTTTTCTTTGTTACACAAAGGGATTTATTAGAGGTTTGGGAGTAATAGCAGTAGGTTATTATGTAAAAAGGAAATACTTATGGGGGAAAAACAGAAGATAACAATACAACTATCAACAGGAAGAACAAAATCTAATTCTTATTAACCCAAACATTTTGACTCTGAGAAAGAGAAAGTGAGGAAGTTGTAAAGAATGTCATTAATCTTGAAGGATAATCCTTCGACAATGAGGTCTTACTATGAGGATATTTTGACCCAGATTGTAGTATCTTAAACCAGCTGGCATCAAAATAATATGAAAATATTTTTTACCAGTTCAGTGTGAATGGTAAAATGATGAATATTTTAACATGACACAGAATTGTAAAGATAGAAAGATTGAAAAATAATAGAAAATCAGATGTAATCCACTGAGTATGAGCAAGAATAAAAATCTAAGTTAAACTTCTGATTATTAAAAAAAAACATAGCAGTATGTTGATTTTTAAAAACTGATGCTGAAAAGAGATTCCCCACAGTCACTGGCATTTCTTAACTAATAGGAATATTCTCTTATTTATCTTGATACCACATATTTGATAAAAAGAGTAATCAATAATCATTATATCTGTATTTATTAAATTCCTTAACCTGCCTATTGGAAACCTAACTGGAAAAATTAATCTCAGGTTCATGAACATGAACATGATTATGTTCCAAAAAAACACAATTAAGTCTTCAGTATTTTTTTTTGTTAATCAATCTTTTTTGTTTATTTTTAGTTTGCAACATTCATTTTCACGGGATTTTGAGTTGCAGGTTTTCTCCCTGTCTTTCCCCTGCCAACCACCCCAGAGCAGCGATCCCTTTGTATGCTCCCTCCCCGATCTACTCTCTCCTATATCTTTCCCCATCCCCCTTCAACTTTCCAGTAGGGCAGGATGGATCTCCTTCCCCCAGTGCCTTTATATCTTATTTCCCAGTTGCATGTAAAAAAAAATAATAATAATAATTTTTTAAGAATTTGATTTTGAAACTGATCTTCCAGAAATATAGATGCTATTGCAATCCTTACTTTGTGTGTGTGTATGTATATAGATGTATGTGTGTATGTATATATGTATACTTATAGTACAATATATTATAATTATTTGTATGTGTGTGGATAGATGTACACACATACACATGTACATATACATACATACACAGTGACAATCTGATATCTGACGCGTGTCTACTTCCATAATTAAACTAGTTTGAATGTGTGACCTTCAGTGAGAAATCTGGAATACGGTAAAAACTAGTAAGCTCAGTAGTAGATTGAATAATTCTTTGACTAGTCATGGTACAACAACATGGTACAACAATAAATATGCTCAAATTAGTATTATAAGAGAGGGAAATATAAGTAGGTGAAAGTATAAGTTGGAATTAGAGAAGTGTGTAAAATTTCCTCAGGTTTTCCCATGGTATAATTTCTAATATAAGGGAGTCAAAGAATCTGTCAGGTCAAAAGCATTATTTAATATCTAATTACCAAATGCCAGATACTGACCTGAATCCTAGGAATACCAAAAAAAAAATAGACATCCTTCCCATATATAAATATAAATATATATATATATATTCATATATATATTCATATATATGTGTGTGTACATAGATATATATTTTCTATATATGTATATGTATATATACATATTCATATTCACATATATTAATATACACACACATGCACGTGTGTGTGCGTGTGTGTATGTGTGGAGAGAGAGATTGAGATTGAGAGAGAGAGAGAGAGAGAGACAAAGTGAGGAAGTTGTAAAGAATGTCATGAATCTTGTAGAATAATTCTTCAGCAATGAGATCTCACTATGACGATATATTGTGTGTGTATATATATGAAAATTGGAGTTAATCTCAAAAGGAAAGCATTACCATTAACAGGGACTAGGAAAGGTTTCTGGCAGAAAGTGCTATTTTAGCTGAGACGTGAAAGAATCCAGGGTATCCAGGAAACAGAAATGAGGAGAAAGAAAATTCCAGGTATACGAGAAAGTCAGCAAAAAATCAGAGTCTGGAGATGACAAGAGTATTTTGTGTGAGAAGTGACAAGAAAGCCAAAGTCACTGGATTAGAAGAGTCCATGTAGTGGAGTGGAGTAAAGGACTGGAAATGTAGGAAGAATATAGATTATAAAGACCTTTTTAAAATCAAATAGAAATTTTTGTAACTAAGGAAATTGACTAATTGCAAGTGAATTGTTATAACAATGGCAAGTGAAGGGGATGGGTCTGAGGGAGATAATTCAAAATAAATGTTGGCTATAGAATGTTCTTGTTTGGAAAACAAATGGGTATTATTAAGCTCTTCTATGGGTCAGGCTCTGTGTTAAGTACTGGGAGCACAAATATAAGAAAAGGAACAATAGTCTCTTCCTCAAGGAGCTGATATTTTGATGTCTGAAGACAACCCATAAAAAGAGCTGTAAAAGCACTGGGGGACTAGGGAAGAATGACCTACCCTTAATTGCAGCAAGGCAAATGAGTACTGAGAATCACGTTCAGAGGAATGAGACAAATAAAAGAGGGAGTATGAGTGGCTTGATCATGTCCTTAAATTGAGGTTACAAGAGGAGGAGTTCATCAATTTTATTAGGTCTTTCAAAGTATCACTTTTTAAAATTATGTTGATCATTTCTATGTTTTTTTTTTCATTTTTTCCAGCTTAAATGTGTTTTGTCCTTCATAAGTGACTCATTGTATATTAATGCTTGAGTGTTAATTCTTGAGAATAAAATTACTGGGACAACCTATTTTGGATTTCTTCCAGAAATGTCCACAATGATATCAATATGAATGCCTATGTTCAGTAAATAATTTGAATGTTTGGATTCCTACCTCATTTTCTTTCCATTCCACTCCATCCTACATACAATTGACATACAATCTTCCTAAAGCATATCTATGTCAGCCCCCATATAACAAATTCCATTGGCTCCCAATCACCTCCTTGGCTGAACAAGTTGTGGTATATGGTTTGTGATGGAACAATACCATACTATATGAAATGTTGAGCTCAATGACCTTAGAAAGGCCATGGAAAGGCTTACCTGAAATGATGAAGAGTGAAATAAGCAGAACCAAGAGAACACGGTATATAGTGATAGCAATATTGAATGACTAAGTAATTCTACTATTATAAACACACAAATTAAAAATAAAGGACACATGAAGAAAGATGTATATCTCCTTTCAGAGAACAAACTGATAAATAGAAGTATGTATAAAAGTGTGTGTATATATACATACATACATATACACACATACATATATGCATATATGTTAATAATATATGTACACAAACATACACATATACCTATACATCCACATACCTTCTGCCTTGACTTTGTGTTGTAATTTGATATCACACACTGATTGACTTCATCCACTAATCATTTAGTAATAATTAACAGACCTAAATTCCATCTAAAATAAATTGTGAAAAGGAAAGATTATTTAAGGAGCAGAAGATTATTTAATTCTGACCTTTGTTCATTCAAATGCATTCTATTTCCAATAGGAAAAAAATCTTCCAAAAGTACAGCTATTTGTTTATCACAAATCCTCAATCAGGTCCTTTATTTTATCTTTAGGAAATGAGTGTTGCCCAGATGACAAAAGCCTGCTCTTTTTTTCCATAATCTCTTCTTTGAATATATTCCTAAAAGATTAGAAGCATCAATTCAGATGGCTGTCATCTAAGATCAGGCTCTTAATTCTTCACGGAAAGCAAAGGATACTCCCTATCTATACTCATGTAAATATATTATTCTTAAAATGCATTAGAAGAATATGGGAAGGGGGTTTAGTAGGTAAAGAGGACAGTGTTCTGGAATGGCGGGTCTAGGTAAGCCTGGCCCTCAACTACATACCTACTTTGTATTGCATACATAATGTCATTCACAAGTATTAAATCACCTGTAAGTAGGTGTGGAAGTAGGCAGGAAGGATGGAGGCATCAAGAGGATGAGTTTCAATGGATTTTATGCTAAATATAAAAGCAAAGGACAATTCATATCACACACTAACCTACTAGCATGCCAGTCACATAATGTCAGACAATTTAATTCAGCCTGTAGATGCAGTTTCAGCTACTTGACAAGTGACCATTAAGTTTCCAGTTTAATTCAGTTCTATTCAGCCAGAATTTATTAAGTTCCTACTAGACGCCACATGTCCTTGGGCACACTAAAAAACATCCAAGGAGGCAGAACCCATGACCTACACAGGTAGTTTATTCCCATTTTAAATACCTCTGATTGCGAGGAATATTGCCTTTGGGGAAACTGCTTCTAACAAAAGCATTTAGTCTGTAACTTACAGTCATAATCATTCAAGAGTTTTGTCTAACTGTTTACAAAGAAAAACAAAGTGGATGAAAAATATCTGTTTTTCATACTATCTGACCTATACATCTTTGAATGAGATTTTTATATCAACAATAGTGTAAGCCAAGAATCAAATAGGGGGAGGAGTGTAGGTTGATTTGCCTTTGGAAATTTTCATATTTTTAAAAATACTATTTGTTGTGATTTTACTTTATTCATTAATGATTTTGTTGATTTTATTTTATGCTTTACTCTCTTTTTCAGATGGACTAGAAGTTAATTCATTGTATTAGGCCTTTCAAAATTTTAAATTTCATGATAGTTTCCTAAGTTGTGTGTTTCCAACTTATTATCTCTTTAATTTTTAATATTTCCTCTTTTGTGCTTATTTTGGTTGTATTATTTTTTTTGCTTTTTATTTGAAATGTATATTCATTTCATTAAGTGTTTCTTTTTCTATTTGGTTAATGTGTGTTTGTTTGAATGTAATTTTAATCTTAAGGATTACTTTAGCTGCTTCCCAGAAATTTTGGCATGTATTTCAACATTATTATTTATTTCACATAATTATTAATGTTGTGTTTTCAGCAGCCCCCTTTTTTGACTAAATCACGATTTAAGATTGTTTGTTAAGCCTCCATTTTGATCTGTGTCTTTTGTTTGCACTCCCTACTAATTACTCTTATTATTGTGTTATGGATGTGTTTACTATTTCTGCCTTTTTATAAAAATCCCTGGAGGTTCTGAGAAATATAGCAGGTCCATTTAGAAGCCAACATAAGTCGTTTAATTCTGGTTTCTCCAGCTTAGTTCAATTATATACCTCCTCTTTTATTTGTCATCATGTTAGATTTATCCAGAATGGAAAGAGGAACATAAAAAAAGCTCTTGCTCTAATTCTATTACTGTCTATAAATTCTTGTAGTTCATTCAATGTTTTCCTTTATAATTTTAAGTGCTAAAGCATTTGGGGAATACAAGTATAATACTGATATTGATTTGTTTACTATGGTGCCTTTCAAAATAATGTAGTCTCATTTCTTTTTTTCATGTTCTTTGTGATTTTTTTATTTGTTTTGCTTCATGTGATAGCATGATTGCAACTTCTGTATTTTTTTCTGATTCATAGCATTTTTATCTCCTCATTTTTATTCTGTGTAAGTCTTAATTTTTAGATATGTTTCTCATAAAAATACATTATGCTGCTTTATTTTCTTGACTAATTTATCATTTTCATTTGATCATTTTATTCGATTTACATTTAAAGTTTTGAAAGTTCGAATACATGTTTTTCTATACACCCATAATTAGAATTTTCCTTTTATTTTTTTTTTACTGTATAGGCTTTTCCATCTTTTTAGTTATTTTACATTAATGTGCTTTAAGGCAACTGTATACTCACCAGCTCTCTTCACTTCACTTCAACTCCACCCCGTCCCTTTTGCTAAAATCAATTAGGTCACAGTTCTATCAAAATATAATTCTAGTCAAACATATATGAGAGAAGCAATGGCATAAGGTATAGAAAACAGAACTTATAGTTAAAAAGACTTTGGTTGTAGGACCTTGGTCAACTCAATTAATCTCAGTGCCACAAGGAACATTACAAGACTGTAAGGAATAATAATTGTAATTAACATCTACATAGTGTTTACTATACCAGATATTTGCTTTACAATTATATTCTCATTTGATCTTTATTTTTTATTTTTTATTTTTTTACTTATGATATTTTAGTTATGGATATGGGGATTTTAAAGACATCTTACATTTATTACTGTTAATTAAAAAACAATAATTAAAACCCAAGGTTTATTAGTTCTTATGGTAATGGAGAAAAGTGGTGTCCACTCATCCAAATAAACTTGAATGAGGCTGCATTTTCTTTCTTTCTTT